>CAHIKZ030000499.1:0-135000 GCA_903632075.3 Acanthosepion pharaonis
TTGTAAATATGGATGTCCACACATTATCAGAAAATAAGAGAGGTACCTATTGAAAATTTATTTCTAAGTTTCTAACATTTTCTTGATAAGCATTTTTTTAAGTAAGGCTACAAAAACTAAAGTACCCAAAATTCACTAAAATATTACAATGCTTAAAATATTTAAATTTTTTAAGATGACTGAGTAGTTCAAAAAGTTATATAAAAAAGGCATTCACATTGTATTTGTCATATAGTTTTATTTCAGTTCTGTCCTTCATATTCAAATTTCCCAAACATCAGGCTCTCAGTAAATCACTCAACACCTAAACATACCTCCATATTAAAAAAGATGCTTTTCTGTAATATTTTAAACTAAAAGTAATTGTTTCAATTCAGATTTAATTAACTTTAAATCAGCTAATTATTCTCCAATAATGTTTCAGAAAAATATATCTTATTTTTGCAAGAATCTTTTTAATAAAGAAAATTATGTTGACAAATCTGTCAATACGAATGAAGTTATAGATTTAACTGATAAAGAGAAAAAAGATTCCAATCTATTTAAATTCAGTTTGAAATACACTAAGATACCTAGCTTATTGGGAATATTAAATTTAATCTGTCAGCTTTGAATTAAAAAACCAAAATTAAAGATTCAAAAAAGACTTTTCATTTTTAAAATTCATTTTAAACTTCGGTCTCTGTTGTGATGTAGAGGTTAGCACTAATCAGCCGCTAAGCTTGTTTTACTGCTTCGTTATTCTCAGTGACCACTTATATGAGTGTTCACTTGTGCTTATGCAAATTATGCATACTAATTTGCTAGTATCACTACATCTCCCTGAAACATAAAGGTTTTATTCCTCTCGTAGATCTTGTACTCCTTCTCATGCTATTTTCATCACTTTGCTCTACTTCTCTCTCTCCCGTATTTTTTTCCCTGGGAGACCTAGATCTGTCCCGCGCTTGGCTGTAGTCGTATGTGTTTTCTTGTATTATCTGGTCTTTGCCCGAACTTTCAGACTCATTCTGGCCCTCTTGATCCTGCATTATTTCATCTTCTGATGTTTCCTTCTGTAATGGTTGTTCTACCAACTCGTTATCACACGGAATTGAAGACATTTCTTCATCGTTTTGCTCTTCCTCTTCACCCTGGGTCCTTATTTGGTCTGCATGGGCTAATACACTATTGTCGTTTTCTCTATTTATTATAGCTGTATTGTGGCCTTTTTGCATGATAAATTCTGCCCTTTCCGAATCTGCATCTTTGTTCTTTTTGTACCACATTTTTCAATTTGTAGAATACGACATTGTTAGCAGAGCTCTAATCTGTCTTCCCATTAAAGCTGATGGGCTTTCTAATCTTCCCGCATGTGGTATCATTTTCTTCAATTCTTTCAACGTTTTTCTTTTTTAATTTGCACACTGCTTGAAAGTGGTTCTTTTTAAGCAATTATTACAAGTTTTTCTAAATGCTGGACCTTTTTCCTTTTTTATTTTATGTTCACGTCCACAATACGAACACATTTTTATCTTCTTTAACATGTACGTATCAGCGAATATTTGTTCGCTGGGTTGACTATTATGCTGGTTGTATTTCTGTATTAGTTCTTGTTGCTGAATAAAGTCAATACATGTATTTAAAGACATATTTCCTATTTGTAATTGTTCCATTATTTTATATCAGTGTGATGCATTGCACATACCTTCAATTAATCTTAATTGAATCAAGTCCTCTTCAATAGCCTGTTTATCTTGTCCAAGTTTTTCAAATTCACAATATCTACTTGCATTTTGTAGACGGTGTAATTGGTTTGTCAATTTTTTGTTTCATCGACATGAATTTCATTCTTACTGCCACTACCAGCCTTTTCTTAGGTCTCATATTTCTTCTTATAACCTGACTTATTTTTTCGAAAGTCAGGTCTTCCAAATTTGAGGGATATGCCATGGTGGAGTCTTTCATTATCGCCTCGCATCCAGCTGTAGCCAAAAATAAATCCGTGATTTCATTTTTGCCTCCCTTTTCCTTGTTGTCTTTCAACTTTTTTGTTCTCGCAGTGACAGAGAAACAATGAATCCATGTATCCATGAAATCTGGATCTTCCAGAGACAACTGCTATCCTATTGGCAACGCCATTGTTGTGATGTAGAGGTTAGCACTAATCAGCCGCTAAGCTCGTTTTACTGCTTCGTTATTCTCAGTGACCACTTATATGAGTGTTCACTTGTGCTAATGCAAATTATGCATTAGCACATTTGCTAGTATCACTACAGTCTCACTATTTTTTTTAAGAATAAAAATAAGAGAAAAATAAAAATGATAACCTCTTCTTATGAAACAGATGACATTGTCCACTTTTTTTTTTTATTTCTCAGGAACATTTGAAGAGGTGTCATCAAGGAAAATATGTGAAAATTTCAATATTCTCTCTCCTTTGACAAAATAATTTACCTCACCAGAAAAAGTACCATATAAATTCTTTTGCTTAAACAAATTTTAATAGTCATGTGTATTAAAATAATTTTTTTCACCATAGAAAAGTTTTTTGCTTACAAAGAAGACAAAATTATATGGTGCTTTCTTTTTTCATTTAGACTTTGAGGGGACAAAGAATCCCTTATAAATGAATGGAAAGAATCCCTTATAAAATCTTCAAAACAATTGTGTTCTTTTCAAGGTTATAAAATTTGAAAATATTATGGAGGCTCAAAGCAGATAAGGGTGGACGATGTGCCAAAAAGAGTGCACAGTAATAATGTAAATACTATATGTAAATTATTATTATATATATAAGTATATATGAAGAAAAATATACTGAAAAAACAAGCAAAAATCCTAATATGCGATTATGCTGTTTTAATGTTTAATGTCAACGTTGGACGTTTTGGTCTAATAGACCATCTTCAGGACATATTCATAAAACATAATTAACATAGACCATATTCTGTGAAGATTTTAAAATATTTTCATAATAAAAATCTTAGCAGGCATAATATCTATCTCATGCACGGTGAACACTAGACCTGGCTTCTTTAATATTTCCCCTTGTCTAGCAAGATTAATGCTCGACAAACGTACATATAAGTTTTAGATCAAAATAAAATTCTTTTTGTTTTTCATTCAAAATACTCAAATTTTAGGAATACGTTTTCACAACGTCGCCCACATGATGACGACGTGATCATATTTAAACGAAACACTGATCTTATAAAAGTTTTCAGTTATCTGTTTGGATTGGTATTGCTTTTATGTCCATCGTCTTTTTCATGTTGAATTGTATATGGTCTATGTTAATTATGTTTTATGAATATGTCCTGAAAATGATCTATTAGACCGAAACGTCTGATGTTGACATTAAACATTAAAACAGCATAATCGCATATTAGTATTTTCGTTTGTTTTTTCAATATATTTTTCTTCATACTGTCGGATCTATATCCATATATTTGCTTACATAAGTATATATATATATATATATATATATATATATATATATATATGCGGTCTTGTCTTGTTTGTTTGTCTTCCTTATCTTTAGTTGGACTTAATCCAAGTCCAACATTCTATTGTAGCTGGACCTTCTAGCAGGAAATATAAACGCACTTGTTTTCTTTTCATCTTCACCCCCGTCCTCTACATTCCTTTATTACTTGCTATAATTTCCATAGGGTTGTGATAGAGCCACTGCAATGATGTGCTTGACGGCTCCAGAACAACTGAACCTTCTGTGCCATTATTTTCTCCTATTTTCCCCCCACTTGTGCCATTATTACCTAAATTCACCAAAAAAAGAGACTCAGTAATTTCCTTGTTACTCCAAGTTTCAACTTCGTAATTTTTGACAATCGTTTTAAAAAAAGCTTTACATTTTTTTTAAAATTTCAAATGATTCTTTTGAATGTTTTTTTCTTTTTCTTACAACCATTAAATAAGTAAGACATGTTTTTGGGAATGAGTTACTTAAGTTAAAAATGACACACTTTCTGATGATATTTAAAATTTTGTGCCAAAACTGAAATTTAATTAAACATTTTTTATTTTGAATTTTTATTGCTTGTCATTTTTATCTCTTCTAACAATTTCAAAATGTCTCAACGTGACAGATTTCGTCTTCATTATTCAATTTTTTTTTAATTATGCTAAATGTTAAATCAAAATATTTTCATAAAATTTCAGATATTTTCTTCAAAATGAAATAGATACTTCACTTGTTTTTTCGTTTTCGACTATCAATTGATAAAAAAAAATTCACTAGCGAAAAATAAAAAATAATAAAATCCTATTCAGATCACAAAAAAAAATGTTCATTCAAATTATTTTCTTCAAAGTTTCAAACCAATGTTCATCAAAAAATTTTATTTAGATTCAATTTTATCATCAGTGATATTTAAAAAAGAAACGTATCAACATTTTTTTCAAATTTTCATAAGAAACACTTTAAAAATGAAACTATGTATACTTACATCGAGATTAAAGACAAAAAAAACCGTTTTGTTTTGTTTTGTTTTTCTTAAACGAATTCGATCGTTTCAAAATTTTTTTTCTCAAATTATTTTCAAAAGCAAAAATATCAACATAGCGACAATTGCCTTCCGGTGTAAGACGAGAAGAATCTCTGATGTAAAAAGAAACGGCCGGATTCAAATGCAATCAAACGTGATTCAAATTGAATTAGTGCGGCTACCGTAACGCAATCCCCACCCCCATCAAAAGAATAATGGAAGTCATAAAAATTTTGTGACTTCCAATAACAAAGGCTTAGTAGACAAGAGAAAATCGTGCAGGTCAGAACGTTGCACTGTTAGGCAGGGTTAAAACTGGTAAAACAGTTCGAAACAAAATTTAAGATTGAATCGAATACGGAAAATTACGTACAAATTTCTCGAACATATTTCATCGCACACAAAAAAAAAAAACAGAAAGCAAAAATGAAACAATCGAACCCGCCACACGATCTACCTCCACTAAAGCCAAATGACAGTGTTGATGCAAAGCAAATAGAACATAGCGTATTGTTATTGTAGTATGTATATGTACAAGTGACGTGGTTATTTCCCCTTATTACGGATTTTTTCGGGAACTTAGTAACGGTTTTATCTCCATGGAAAAGACACCGGTGAAAACACATAAGCCTTAATATCTGTCTTATGCTCGGTTACGTTCAATACCTAGCCGTGTCAAGTAGGAATACATCTTATTAGATAACTTCGACTCTTGCACGCGAACTAAACTTAACTAAAAAACTCCAAGTGTTCTCCTGTCATTACACAGAAAGTGCAAATAAATTTTAGCGAACTTTGTTTAGAGCCGAATTACCCGCGCCTTGCTACGTGTCACACATTTTTTGAAAGAAAATGATGATTGATTTTTAAATCATTTTATAATTTGTGGAGAAAAATGATGCATTTTAATATTACTCAATGATCTTGACGATCTGACCTCCATCTTCTGGTTTTCTCCTTCTATATTTTGGATCGGAGTCATTCCCTTGTTGAAATTGAAATTTAATTTAAATCAAAGGGAAACATTTTTAGCGGGTGTATGTACAAAAACAGCTTGATCTGACACCTTCGATATGTATTTAATGCAATACTTGATTAAAAGAATTGATGAGCAGAGTTCAACATTGATATTGTTGCGGGGCCAATAAGGATGTCGCCCCCGCAAGCTTTACGAAGAAAGGTGTGAACAGCTAAGACAATGAGGGGACAAAGGCAAAGGTTTAAGAAACAATAACGTCGATTTTATTTATCCAAAATGTACAAGAGTGTACTCTAGAGAAATATATTTGTATCGGTGTCGGGTCCGGTATGACTGGTTTTGTTTAGGGGTAGTTGATTTCGGTCGTATCGGCGAAACGAATGTAAAGTTGAATGTCGGCGGTAGCTGGTCGAATGCCGGACGGGAGAATTGTCAGGAACAGCAGCAGGTTGATCGATTTCGCACAAAGATTCGTTGTATCGGTTAGGATACGAGAATGAGATGTGACACAAGGTCGGATTAATGTGGGGACCCGAGCGCGTACACCCGGGCAGGGACAAAAATTCCCCTCAGCCTGCGCAACCGTCGGTTGCGCTGGCCTCGGTGCGAGCACCGATCCCTCCCTCTGGTGCAATGGGAGGGCGCTGCCTCGGGCAGCTGTTCCCCAGAGCTGGGCACCTCTTCAGTATTATTTTCTCAGTTGCCCCTCCGTCCTTAGACAGAGAAGCCACTGAGCGCACTCTGTCCAAGGACACAGACGCAACTGAGAGATGATAAATAAAGCGCGTACACCCCTCCAAGGAGGGGAATCATGGATTTGGACGAAAAAAGGGGCTAACAATTTGTGGAGCAATTTATTCAAGTACTCCCTGGCTAGAGGGAGTAAAAAACCGTAGATATTAAATTAATCTCAATGTTGTTCTATGTTTGAAAAAGCGCTGCCTAATCCGATGCTCACGAGGTACGGTTTGGACTCAACCATATTGGACTAGTCGTCCGGTTTCTCGCATGTTGCTTGACTTAAATCTGCGAGATCAGGGGTTGTGAAGGTCAAGGTCGTCTTTCTAAGGAGCGGCTAATGGAGGCCGCGACAATATGAGAATTGAATTGTCGCAACAAATATGTATTGTAAGGCACTAGCCACTGATTGGTGATTTCTTGATCAAATTGACATCCATAGTCTCATTATCATCTTGCCGATATGACATTCATCTTCTGGCTTTCTCCTTCTATATTTTGGATAGGAGTCATTCCCTTGCTCAAATTTAAATTTAATTTATATGAAAGGGAAAAAAATGAAATATACTTATCCAAGTATGGTTATGGCGGTCTAACTCAAAAACCCTAGGAGGAGTTCGATAACAAACAAACATAGGCTACAACTTTATATATATAGATTTGGCGATTACTGGAAGAAAAAGATAACTACATACGATGCAACAGACATCATTTGTTCAAAACAAACTAATGTGTAGACACAGACCAAGATTTTTTCTGAATTTCTGGGATGATAAATAATACCCGTTTTGTTGCTTCCACGTTTTTCTCACTTTCACGAGTATTTTTTTTATATTGTCGTGTCCAATAAAATATCAAATACAATATTTATAAACTAATCACACTCAATAAATCTTAAAACAACACACCAATAAAATCATAGAATACAACTCAGAAGGGTCGTTTTATTAGTCACTATGATTTACGTAGATACCGCCAGAATATTGTGCGGACGTAGCAAAAGACAGACCACGTGGCTTTTTAGGACCAATTATGAAGAAATAAATGATTTAATTTTGGAGCCGATGTTCTTACGAAAAAGTAAAACACACGAAATCCGGCCCCAAATGAGATACGCACAGTTCACCAAGGTCCACGTCATTCTCGCTTATGATCTTCACAGCCTGATTCACATCAACATGCAAAAAGCGACAGCGCTGACAAACTACAAAGAGACCGCTTCAGACTTCGGTACCACAATTCACAGTAAGAACTAAATTCTAACTATCTCTGGTATCCTGTTTACTATTAACCACGCACAAACGTGCTGACTCTTTCACGCAAACACACATATTATAGGATACAAATCCTATATTCCAACAAATGACGAAAAAAACACAAAGTAGATTTGCACACCCGCAAAATCGGATCAAAACGACCAAAAAAAGATTTCACAATAAGGTGTGAAATTAATTTTCTGACCAATGAAAGGAGGCGATTTGCTAAACCAAAAAAAAAAAAAAAAAGATAACGAGCCAGTGTGAAAAAAAAAGTCAACAATAAATACAGAGTTTTCAAGTCAGTCGCCAGTCAGTCAGTCAGAGAAGGGCGCAAAAGATCACAGAAGATTGACAGTAAATTTCATCACTGACTCAAACCGACACAAAGAGCCGAAAGTGGAGTAGGAAAGAACAACAACAAATTTACAACTGACTCCAAAACAATTCATAAGTACATTTTCCTTTTATCTTTATTCCTCATTCACACTCTCTTTTTCAACTTAAATTGCTCGCCCCTTTTTCATTTGCAACTATAGAAATATATATTAATCTGCTACTCTGTTAAAAGACAGCGAACACAGACATTTTCATCAAAATCACAATTTTGCTTAAACGAACTAAAGCATTAATCCTTTTTACCTTATACACAAGATAATAAATATACAATGTTCTATTTTCTATAAACGTTCCTTATTGTGTTGTTTCTTCTTGAAATTTGCATTGTATTTTGTGGGCAGGGTATCCCGTATTAAATTCTCCTTTAATCCGGGTGCGCTGAACCCCACAATATAACAATATTCCATTGTTTCTCACATAGGTACCCCAAAACAATCTATAGAATCTATATTCTATTCCAGAATTTTATTAACCAAAATAAAAAGACATTTATCGCACCCGGCCGGAAGTTACTGCCGGCTACTCAAACATCTAAAAGCGTCACCGCGGAAAACATAACGAATGCCGTTAACTTCCGGTGACTAAGCGTTTTTCAGTCAACGTCTCACACAAACTAAGAAAAAACGAAACATTTACATATACTAACTTTCCTAACAAAAAACAATTACCAGAAACTACTTTATATACACATGGTGTCCGAATGGAACCCATGTGTACAGCCAAAAAGTAGAAGGTAATTTTCAGTCATCACCCCAAATATATCGCTGACAGGCTACGTTGCCGACCTCAGCCTATATATACACAGCGGATTTTTTCCACCAAATTGATCCTCTCGGCAGAATTTTGGCCTCGGGGTTGAGCGACGAGCTCCCCCCTCTCACCTACGCTGACCACACGAAGCAGCAGCAGCGGCAGCTAGAGCCAGCAGAGCAGTCCGGCCTCCTCATCAGCAGCAGCCAAGGCAAGCAGACATCAGCAGCAGCTAGAGCCAGCAGAGCAGTCCGGCCTCCTCATCAGCAGCAGTCAAGGCCAGCAGACATCAGCAGCAGCTAGAGCCAGCAGAGCAGTCCGGCCTCCTCATCAGCAGCAGCGACGCAGACATCAGCAGCAGCCTATCCTCGGCTACATGATATGCACTAGTCTATCCTCGGTTACATGATATGCACTAGTCTATCCTCGGTTACATGATATGCACTCGTCTATCCTCGGCTACATGATATGCACCAGCACACCCGGTTACATGATATGCACTAGCCTACACTCGGTTACATGATATGCACTAGTCTATCCTCGGTTACATGATATGCAATAGTCTGCCCTCGATTACATAATATGCAATAGTCCTTTTCAGGACTAACCTAGCCGCGTCCTTTTATATTGGGACTACCAAGCTGCGATCCTGCACGACAGTCTACCCAAGGACGAACTGACTACACCACAGCACTGTCCGCGTCGATCTCTCTCTCTCTGCAAGCGCCGACGCGCCCTTTACTCAAGTACAGACATCCAGGGATCGACTGGACCTCGAACACCGCTGTTCCATTCGGCCCACCTCCAAGCTGTCGCCTTGAAACCTGACAACGCTCCTTCAAGACTACACGACCGAACTACTACAAACGATTATCTGTATATATTCGTGCCAGATTTATTTAATAAAATTTGGCTTAAACTTTTACATCCTCGTTTTTGTTGTCCTTGCTTCGATCGTATTACCTTATATTATTTTTCCGTTTGCGGGGTTAACAGTCAACCTGCTTAGCGCCGCAACACATTACTTTCTAATCTATAGCCAACTGCTTGTATCCTTGTTGCTATATTAAAATAATGTTTATTTCTTGAAACTACGTTGTCTTTTGCTACTGTATTTTATTCTTTCAAAGAAAATCGTGGGATTATGCTAAACTGACGAATTATGAGCAGTCTCGCAACAATTGTATCGAATCCCAACACTCCGAATTTTGACATTCAACGAAAAACCGAGTAGAATGATCCCTACAATATATAAATGTTAGGAGGTTTATAATTATTTATTTAGATTTATAACTCCCCTACACACGTTACAGAAGGATAAAGAAAGAAAATGAATAGTTCAATACAATATTCAGTGTTTGTGTCTGAATTGCTTACATGCCTTGTATCAAGGGAAATGTAAATGCGCGTTGCCGTTCTAAAAGTCAAAGGGAAAAGAGGGAAAGCCTTACAAATATCGCCAACAACCATGATAACTGCCAAGTCTTTACAAAAGAATGACACATCTCTTCAACGTTAAGTGAGCAACCATGAGCTCACAAATGACTTTACAAACCAGCGTCACTTCTAAATGTGAGAAATTTAGCGGCTCCCCAAATGAGTCGTGGCAGGCGAAGAAAAAACGAGACAATTGAACAGTTTTAAAGGCATTCTTTTATATAAGTAATACATTATACAACGAGAATGAGATGAAAGAATTGCTAAAGCATATTCCTTTAGTAGTTGATATCATGGCAGCGGGGACGAAGTCCAAATACATGTATCTGTTTGAAACTGGTTGAAAACACTTGACTGATGCTGATCACATTCTTCTTCTTATGGCTGCTTGTCGAAGTATTATTCAGGTTGCTCATGCCAGCATCACCTGTATAATATAATGTAAGGGTGCAAATAAAAATAATGCACCTTTACATTATATTTCCATCTGGAGTATTAATTTTGTTATTTGATATACATATCTTTTTTCTCAAGAATGAGAGTTATCTCGTTTGATATTTTGTTTACTTTTGAATCGAAATTTAAATTCAGATAATTAATAATTTTTTATACTTTATTTAATTTTTTATTTTTTCGCCTTTCCAAATTATGAATTTAAATTATTATTACTTAATTCTATTATTTTAGGCAGCAATAATTAAATAAACAAGTTTTAACACAAAATTTTGAATCATTACCACGACAACGCGAATTAACGTTCCGATTGTTTTTGCACTTGAAGAGTTAGAGAAACATAATAGCTAATTAAGTAAAATCTATATTATGGAATATATAATGTGGGGAGCCCGAATGCGTATACCCGGGCTAGGAACAAAAATTGCCCGAGCCCCCGCAACAATCGGTTGCGCTGGCCTCGGTGCGAGCACCGATTCCTCTCTCTAGCGCAATGAGAGGGCGCGGCTTCGGGCAGCTGTTCCTCAGGGCCGGCACCTCTCAGTTAATTTTTCCCAGTTCATCACTCTGCCCAAATACAGAGACGCAACTGAGAGATAATAAATAAGGTGTTACAAACTACTTTATAGTAATTTGGTATTTACTCCCCTCTCCCCGGAGTTGCATTGTGACACAAGGTTGGTTTAATGTGAGGAGCCCGAGCACGCACAACCGGGCTAGGAACAAAAATTCCCCGAGCTCCCGCAACCGTCGGCTGTGCTGGCCTCGGTGCAAATACCAATCCCTCTCTCTAGTGCAATAAGAGGGCGCGGCCTTAGGCAGCTCTTCCCCAGGGCTGGCACCTATCAGTATAATTTTCCTCAGTTACGACTCTGTCCTTCGACGGAGCTGCCCCTGAACGCACTCTGTTCAAAGACGGAAACGCAACTGAGAGATGATAAATAGAGTGTTACTGTCATATGCCCTAGTCGACGAATGGGTTTATAAGGCGATCATACGCCGACTAGAAGATATATACATTCTCACACCTGTGGAGAGATACAAGCTATCTCTCTCAGATCGTGACAATGGACAATTGGAAAAAAAAATATATTTTTAAGAACACTGTTCGATTAGGATAATCGAACAGTAATCTTTCCCAGGTCCGCTTCGTTTTCAACACGAATACTGATCCACAATACAAGGATGAACTATAAGGCTTAGCGATTTTTGATACAAGAATTTTAATATGTACAAATATACAAATATTAAAATAAAAGGAAAATATAAGTATGAGTTAAAACGCCCGACGACCAGATCTCAAGACTTACGTTGGGATATCAAAATTCGCCTAACTCCAAATGGATTCAACTGAACCCGAACATACAAAAATATAAGTATGAATTACTATGAATTGAATGCAGAAGCCAACGCATACACAAAAGAGATGGGATATGAATTACAATTATTATTTTGACATGTGGAAAGGTGTTTGCAAGAACATAATATTCATGGATATATGTATATCTTTCTATTACGGGTCCAAAATATGATTACTTATCTTTTATATTCAGTTCCCTTTTTTATCACTGTCCTTTCTTTTCTTTTCTCGACACAAACACAATTTCACACACTGTCCGGCTGTAATAGAGGTATACACTTTCTTCCTCTCTTTGTTTTGCCTTTTTCTTTCCTTCCTTTTTCTTCTGTAGACAGTTCGGTTTCCAAACCCGACTCACTGCAACAGGGATATACACTTTCTTTCTCTCTTTGGTTTTCTTCTTTCTTTCCTTCTTCTTTCTTTTCCTTCTTCACAGTTCAGCTTATAACAGAGGTATACACTTTCTTCTCTGGTTTTCCCTTTTCTTTCTTTACACAACTCAACTTGTAACAGAGGTATATACTTTCTTCCTCTCTTGATATCCTTTTTCTTTTCTTTACACAATTCAACTTGTAACAGAGGTATACACTTTCCTCTTTGGTTTTCTTTTTCTTTAAACGCAGGCTGAATCCTCAGCGTATAAATTTCTCTGCGTCTTCAATTTAGGGTTATCGAACAGAAACACTTCTTATATTTCTTGTCCGGAGTTGCCTGGGTTGAAGTGGATAAGTTCCATCACTATCAAATGAATCTTATCTTTCCGTTCATAAACTATCAGCGCTTCGACTTCAGGTCTTGCCTCTTCCAAGTCAAGATAGCAACTGATTCTCGAGTGAATCTCTGACTATCACGTGTCTTAAGTTTTAGCGCGAATTCCAGCTTGCATCAGTCCCCTGTCTAACTTCTGTCTAGACATTTGTCGCTACGGGTAATTGGATCAGTCAACCTTTTGACCTGCCTTCCCAAAATGTCATAAGACTCCCACGTGACTTCTATTCTGTTGCTAGGCGGAAATTAACCTTAATATGTGCGTGTATGCGTGTTTAGGCTATCTGCTTTCGTCACAGTTACAAACTACTTTATAGTAATTTGTATTTACTTACAATCGGTAGCGCTGGCCTCGCTGCGAGCGCCGGTCTGTCTCTCTGGGTCAATGAGAAGGCGCAGCCTCGAGCAGCTGTTCCCCACAGCTGGACACCTCAGTATAATTTTCCTCGGTTGCGATTCTGTCCTCTGACAGAGCTGCACCTGAGCGCACTCTGCCCAGAGATAGAGATTTTTTTTTAAATGCTAACTAACCACTGACAGAAAAGAATGTTGTCGTCAATTTTTATACCTTTGTTTTTTTAACAGTAAACAAGTCGATTCTACATGTCCCCATGCAAGAGGCCTATCTAATAACATTCATATAAAGTTATCAACATTTTCGAAAAATGAAACCCATTTTTCAAGATTGTCATGGCAAGTACCGTAGTAGTTATCCACTTCAAGTAGAATTTTCTTTTTCTCTTGAGAAGTGACATCATTATTATTAAGGCAGTCCTTCAAACTAAGAGGAATTAACTTTCAATTTGTTCTTTCCTTTATGACTGCAAAGAGTTCTATTAAGCAGCCAGGCACTTCAATAATGTTGTTTTCTCTCTTTTGCATCTTCATAATGTTAATGGAAGTAAAATAATAATATATATAATGGATGATAATATTACATGTCGGGTAAATAATATAACGTTGTGGTCACCATTGCAGCGGGAGAGAACTATGGAAGAAAGATTTCTTCTCCCATTTGAATTTCCTCCGTTATGGGCATTATCATAGCTATGATATAATAACACAGTAGTTCACAGACGGAACGGAATGGCTGAAAGGAAAAGGAATGACAAACATGCTTTGTTCTTATAGAGACTTTTATACCACTAAGACATACACAAAACTATATATACATATATACGCGTGTCCCACGCGTAGAACAATATATCACATATCTACACAGCAAAGCAGCGTGTAAGGAGAAACAAAAAGGAAGGATATTAAATATAATGTGGAGATACTCCTATGTCTGGAGAAGCCATATTTAGGACTCCAAATTCAAACGAGCCGGATTCATCTATACCTATAGAACAGGAAACAGTTTTCCCAAATCGAGGACTGCGAGCTGGAGTTTCATTCTATATCCGGAAAAGATATATTTCCAAACGGCACAATGTGCTTGTACGTTGCTAGGGAGGGAGATTTAACCTCGGTCCGGACCATGGGGTCCCGGGCTAAAGAAAGCAACCTTTCGGTGTACTACTCTAAAACGAACTGAATTAGACTGCCGTTTTCGCCACTGTATGGAATGACGTCCCTAAGTGGCTGTCATATGATTCAATTGACTTATCTCCACCAAAAGGAAATAAGTACGTTTTATATCCCTACATAGCTTTTGCTAAAAACATATTGAAAACTGTGAACAAGATATAAGTAGGCTTCTTTCAACGGATTGTGGAAGAATTCTACAATATCTTGATTTTTTTTCTTCAGAATCAAAGAAAGATTTAAGTGCTTTAAATAACCTCAGGATTTTCTCAACTGCTCTCATCAAAGAAAGCCAACGGGTTTTAGAATGTGAGAGAACCGAGGCAAACTGCATGCCAATAAACTCACAGAAATCTTTCAACTTCTCAGTTCGAACAGAATAAATACTAAAGTATGAAAACAATTTAACAGCAATTGCTTCAACATCAATAAAAATAACATTATGAGTAGCATTATGCAGAATATGGTTTGGGCATCCAACACCTTCCATCGATTCATTCATGCTTTCCTTGAATTTTGAATAGACATTATTTGTGCCTTTGTGCAACCGTCCACAAATATTAGAATTTGTGTTATCTCCACCAAAAGCTATTGTAGGAATTTTCCCAGATTGTGTGTGTGTGTGTGTGTGTGTGTGTGTGTGTGTGTGTGTGTGTGTGCTCAGCAGTGAGAATGGAATGAACAAATTCCAAGGCTCTCAATAACTGTTCAACAGCTTTTATTTCTGGTTGAAAGAGAGTGAAAAATAGTAGTATTTTGCAAGAAAAAATGTGGGTTATCCCAGTTAACATAGTTCTTGAGTAGATGTTTTATAGAGAGAGATTTCTCCGTTAATTCTCCCAGGGGGAAAGAGAAATCTGAAGTTACGCTGTCAGGACAGGCCTCGTCTTTTGTAGCAAGGGTTGAATAGTCCTTCAAGCTACGCTTAAAATTTGCAGCCGACTGAAAGGAAAGAGCGGAAAAGAGAACTGGCTTTGATGATATAGGCCGCTGAACAGGAAAAGTGGAAAAGGAAGGTCCTTGCAGGTATATACCGCTGAAAAGGAAGATGAAAAAGAGAGCTGTCCTTGAACGTAAAGGCCGCTGAAAAGGGAAAATGGAAAAGAAGCCGAATAGGGTGTCAGCTTTTTATGACTTCTGGGACTTCCGGTTGTACACTGCTGATTACTTCTGTTTCTGCTACTGCTGACTCCAGCAAAATAAAGAAACCCCCACATACCACAATAGCCAACAAGTGAGATAGTCTCTATATCTTGCCTTAGAAATGAACGCAATAAAAAATTTATTATGTATGACACATTATCCTAATCATATGTAGAACAGAATGCGTATTTAGTTTCAAAGCTGTAGGTTTGTTAAGCTTATTGGCAACAAATTTGAAAAAATTAATGTTATGAAGGTTTGCCAGAATCGGCCGTTTACTACGTTAATCTTTTTATCACATCTTGAACTAGGTGCACGAAAATAGGTACATTTAAACAACTAATTAAAAACAAGAGTTAGTAAAAGATATAAGAATCATCTAGTGACTGTCACCTTTTTCGATTGGCTCTTAGGGAGCGCCTCAGAGTCTGGGTGTTGGATTCAGAAGATTGGTTGGGATCCTGTCGTGGAGCTACAAGCTCCTTGGGTGTTACATGCCTTTCATTAATATCTTAAGGAGAGATGTTAATTTAGGCAGAGTGTGTTAACAGCAATTCAAGAGAGTACAGAATTGATTGATTGAATGGGTCGGAGTCGTTCCATGAGCTTTCTTAATCTTCAGAGATCGAACTTTATTGTCATCACAAGTAATGAACCCCAGAACTCTACCCAGAAACTAAAATGATCTTATTTGAGTAGGGTTTAAAACTAGAACATCATCATCAACTTTGACTCTGTTGGTGAAGCTAACCTCGTGTAAGTCTCTGTTTTATCTCCATTCTGTGAATTAAGGACTACAACATGGTTTGAAGGCACAAGGTTAGTTTTTCCTCCTCCCTAGGCAACTTTACAGAATAAAGATTTTCTATATACTTTTGAAACTGTTCAATTTTTTGTCATAATTACTAACAACGTTTTCTTTATTTAACACCTGCACTATATGTGCGATATGTTGTAATTTTATTGCCATACCTAAACAGATCTTCAGCGTAATCCGATTACGTTGAAGATCCGTTTAGGTAAAACCTAGGTAGGTTGTTCCTGGCTCTTTAGGATTTATTTTATTTATCCCAGTTCTAGTTAGCGTATTGAGCACTCTACGTTTTAGCTGTATTACTCGCTTGTTTTTTTTTTCTTTGGACTAAAATCTTAAGGCACTGGACGATTTCTTTCGCCCTGTTCGAATGTTTCTAGTTCTTTCTTCCAGTTTTTTCCCGGGTACCAATTTGTTTTGATAGACTTACAAGTTGTGCTACCAACCGAGTATTACTATTTTGTATATATATATATATATATATATATATATATATATATATATATATATATATATATATCAAATAAAAGGCAGAATTTCACGCATAAAATTCTCCAGCTTAGTTTTTATTTCAGTTAGCACAATGTAGTAATGTTATTTTAAAACATTGAATGAATAGATATTTTTTCATGAATACAGAATTATTTTTGTTACTTCAGTTAATATTGAATTTACATTTGAAATATTTTTTCAAGGCAGAATTTTATATATATAAACTCCCTTAGCTTTTTAAAGTTAAGACTATGCTTTACTTTTAGTTACTATTTACATTAAAGAAACTCTTAGAAATTGTTTTTTTATTCAAAGGACATTCACTTTCAATTGAGTTTTAAAGTGATTTCTGTATTCATTCACTCTTGGTAAATGCCAAGCAATACCTTATTTTGGATTATAGGGATTTTTCCCACTTGCACGCGTGCGTGCTCGCTCGGCAGTGAGAATGGAATGAACAAAACTGAAAGCTCGAAATAACTGTTTAACAGCTTTTATTTGTGGTCGAAAAGAGAGTGCAAAATAGTGGTATTTTGCGGGGAAAAATTTGGGTTTCCCATTTAACAATGTTCTCCATGTTTTTTCCATGATTTAAAGATTTTATTGTATATCTTTTTAAGAGCCTTTATATATTTGATCTGTTGTCAGTTTTTACTAAAACGGCACACAAAAGGTAAGTTTGTACAAGAGTAGGTGTTTTGTAGAGAGAGATTTCTCCGCTTGTTCTCACAAGGAATGCGAAATCTGAGTGTTAAACTGCTAGGACTGGTACGTGTCTTCTGCGGCAAGTGTCGTAAGTAGTCCTTCGGGCAGGTGTCTCGAAGGTAGATTTCTCCGCTTGTTCCCACGAGGAACAAGAAATCTGAAGTCAAGATGCCAGGACAGGCCACGTATCTTCTGCAGCAAGGGTTGTGAGTAAACCTTTGAGCTGGGCCCTGAAGGTAGCGGCTACTGAAAAGGAAGAGTGAGAAAGAGCCAGATTAGGGCTAGGTCAGCGTTTTTTTTTTTTTTTGTTATTTTTTTTTTTGTTTTGTTTTTTAAGGCACAGGGTTAGTTTTCTAACTTCTGGGACTTCCAAATTTACCCTGCTGATTACTTCCATTGCTGCTACTGCTGAATCGTGCAAAGGAAGCCTCCACATGCCACAATAGCCAACAATCAATATTTTCTATAGAAGTATTTTTTAAAAGAAAGCCAAACAGTTTATTAAAAAAATTAAATTTGATGTGTTACATTTATCAATAAAATTCTTAAATTTAGAACTGGCTTTAAAAGAACCACTGAAAATATTTTGGTCAAGCCGGATTATTTCAAAGTTAAATTTTCAAATTTTAAAAATATATACTCTTTGTATTTTTTCATTCAATCAAAAAGGTGGCTTCCACCCACGTAAATGTAAAGACTGAGATTCATTTGAGCCTCTTTTGATAATATGCAAGAAGACCAGTCAGCAGATCATTCAGAAGGTAAAATAATTTTCGACCAGAAACTAGTAATAACCGGAAGGAGCGAAAATTTCAAAGAAGACGGGGAGACATGAAAACGCTGTCCTTTAGACATAAAAGTAAGAACCCAGAAGGAAAAGCCATTTTTGGCGGTCATCTGTGGATGAGCTGGGTTGTTTTTCAGCAAGCAGGAAAAACAAGTGAAACCTGTGAATAGGACTGTGTCCTAAAAAATAAATTGTTAAAAGTCCCAATTGGATTTGCCAAAGACCTCTTCTGTTTTTTCGTCTTTAAATTGGGTGGGTGCACCTTTAAAGAGTATTTTTCAACCTTATTTAAAGATTTTGTATTACCTTCTCAAAGTTTTTTCCATGATTTGAAGATTTTATTGTATATCTTTTTAAGAGCCTTTATATATTTGATCTGTTGTCAGTTTTTACTAAAACGGCACACAAAAGGTAAGTTTGTACAAGTTTTTTTTGTAAAAGAAATTATTTTGTGATATTGTTTTAATGTTTGTTTGTTCCTTTCAGATGTTACTTAGTAGTTTCAAGTCTTGTTTGTTTTTTGTATGCACCATTTTTAATATTTGGGATAAAAGAGATGATATTCTCTCTCCTCCCACTCACTCCAGGAAAAAAATTATTTCATATCCTTTTTTCAACAAGTAGAATTTCATCTTAAATATTCATATATTATAGGTGTGGTGAACGCGCGTGTGGATATGTCTGTTAAAACCATTTATACCTGTTTTTCTTTTTCCCCGTTAGCAACGGAATAGCTTGGCATGTCTCTCTCGCAACTGGTTGATTCCAGATAGTGTGCGTTGGTTGCCGAGGTAACGGCGGTGGCGACGAGGGATTAGGAGCAGCTGGTAGGCCTGTAGTGGAATGTTCAGTTTGATTCGAGTTGGATGTTGTAACATGAAACGGGATCGCGGTGGTGACTGCAAGGGTATGCGTGTAGCGAGTCGCGTTGTCAAGGTAACGACGATGGATTAGGTGTAACTGGTAGGCCTGAAGTGGAATGTTTGGGTCGGATGTTGTAGCAATGAAACGAGTCGCGATGGTAACTGCAAGGGTATGCCGGTAGCGAGTCGGGTTGCCGAGGTGATGGCGGTGGCAATGAGGAAGGCTCATAACTGGGTGGTGACAACGACGAGGTTTTTACAAATCACCGCGTTTGGCGTCGGGAGCCTGGCAATGTCGAAGCTGGATTATCGGCTGCATTCTGCGTGGGAAGAGTCGGGTGAGATTAGTGAAGCCGAGGAATGGTAATGGTTGTGTTGAGAGAAGCGGTCATGATTGACGACAGGTGCCGTTTCGGCCGGCGACTGCTGTTGATCGTTATGAGACGCCTTCTTTTAAGTAGATCCGGCAGTTCTTAGGGTCAGCTCCTTTTCCGGGGGGGACGTTCGTAATTGTATCGCTTGGGGAAGAGGAATTGCTTCGTGGACCGGACGTGATACCCAGAGCCTACTGGCAAAAAACGGCTTTTTTTCTGCCTTCTTGGCGTCTACACTCGGCCAACATGCAGCAGAATGAAACAGAAAGAGATCTAATTGCAGCGGAGTATAGTGTTTATTATTTTTGTTGTCAATTCTCAAGAACAAAGAAAATGTTTAAATTCACTTTCATATGTTTAGGGTTTATTCCAATTCTAATCATTGATTTTAAAAACAATAAACACTGACTGATAAATGTAGTTAAAAAAGCGGTGTAATAAGAAAACCATCCTTTTGAGACATGTTTGACCACCTTTTTAATGCGAGGTTAAAAATTGCTATACTCTAAAAATCGATCTGACTAAAAATAAAAACCGGTCCGTCAAGATTTACAAAAGAAAATGTAAAAGTAAAATGAACTAAAATAGAAAATATGAATTGCGTGGTGATTTAAAATTTTAGAATAGATCAAAACATTTCTCGGAACGATATTGTGCGGGGAAATATTTTGATTGTCACCGTTTCTTGTTTTACCGGTTTTCACAAGGCTTTGTTGTTTTAGTTTTTAAATTTGTTCTGAGAAAGAAAGATTTTTTACTTCATTTCTTTCTTAACCTTTCGCAGGAATTATGTGGAGATTTTTCAAAATATTTTGACAAGTTTTTCTTGCTGAAAAAAAAATGTACAAAAGGTAATTATATTCAAAATATTTGTTCTTTAGTTGTGGTAATTTTTACAATAAGATTAATTATTTTTTAAAAAGTTTATTCTTTAAAAAAAAACTTTATTCAACGAGATTTTTTATTAATCATGAAAGTTTCACGTGGTAAATTAATTACTTCAATGAAATCAAAGAATAAGTAAAAGTTTTCATTTTTCGGTAATTCCATCATCATTTTTTATTAAAAAAAAAAAAAGGAACACGATTTTATTGAAAACTAATTAATGCTCACCTGGTGTTTTTTCGCTATCTTTTTCAAACCACCTTTTTTGCCACATGATCATTATAAACTTAAACATTTTAAATGGTTTTCTTCTTTTTTATCAAATTTAATAATGCTTTGGTTGCTGAATAAAATCGGATTTCACCTAAGATTTCAGTGAAAACTGTTTCTATCAAGCAAACTGCAAAAATTATTTCTTTTAAAAATGAAAATTTTACTTACCATTATTTGAGCAAACTTATAGAATTTTATGATATCAAACTTGCATTTTTAACATTCAAAACACTGAATTACCTCCCTTACACTTACTTAATTTTCTTTACCTAGCCTCATATTTCCCTAATTTCCACACACACAAAAATAAAAAATTACATATGTATTTATTCTATATTGCTTATCCTAAACTGAATATTTTTTTTGTCATGGAGAGTAGGTTGTTGTAATATAGCTGAAATATCAGGTTAAGTAAAATATATATATATATATATATATTTGAACCCCAATTGTAAATTGAAAATAAAAATTGTACTCTTATGAGGTGTATGAAAAATTCATTTCCAGTTCAAATGATCATTGTTAAAAGCTCCTTACAAGTAAGCAATACCAATACTTCATCAGAATCCCAAATGAAATAGTATGGTAGTTGTGTGCTATATTATAAACATTCTAATTTGAAGTAAAAGAAGCAACGTACTAACTTCTGTTTCATTCATTGTTAATATTTAAATCTGATTCATGACTCAAATATGATTAATTCATAGACAAGTTTATATCAAAGGGTTAATGTATACACCTGACTTCAAACTCTCTAATGGCTGTCCCTGCTTCAATAATGGCCTGAAGATCACTGCCCTGAACAATAGCCACTCCACAGGATGTTATCCCTAGTTGAATGCCCTCTTCAAATTATGTTGCATTATCTTGATCCTGAAGAGGTCTTCCATTGAGGTGTTGAAACATTGACACTTCCAAGCTATCACACAATTAGAGTTAGGACTGATTCCCTGGGTTGGAGTAGGTCATTAATGGATGCAAAATATCAAAGTATATTTTGCAAATACACTTTTATTCATCTTTACTACAATCTAGAAATGTAAATATATCTTTTCTTCCCAGGATTTGGTCAGTTTGGACTATTCAGCAGATCTTAGCAGTTCTATTGCTGCTCCTACAACAGGAAGGAAAAGAACCTAATCTGTGTGTGTGTGTTTGCTCTAATCTTGTTATGTGATTGAAGAAACAACTCAGCACACCAACTGGGATTTCTCTCTCTGAATCCAATCATCAACTAATTCACAAATCAAAATGGCTGCTTTGTATGAACTTTGATACCCCAACTTGTCAAGATGATAGATCAGTGAAAGCAAATGATTAATCTCATTTTTTACAAGACTTTCTTGTTCACAAAAGTCTTTCAAAAACACATAGCCTCCTAACCCAATTTTTCCCCCTAGCTTAGTTTTGAGGTTTAAGAATTCACTGCCCCAAAATCTTTTTCTTGGGAAAGATTTCTATAAATCAAAATCATTTCAGTTGATTTTCAGTTTAAGAAAGCAAATTTTAAGCCAGTGAATCTTTTTCCTTGGAATAAAACACTTGTCAAGCCCCACCTGTCCAGGATAGCATCTAGACAGTGGGGTTTATCAGTTATATGCAATCTTACTGGATTTTCTCAAGTTAATTTCAGTATCAGTCTCCTAAGAATGTCTAATTTAACTTATCAAATCTAATTAACCTGTTTTTAATTAGTTCTTTTTCTCTTTTGTGTGTCATTATAAAAGAAGTGAAAGCTTTTTTCACAATTTTCCTCAGCTCCATGCCACCAAACCGGATCTGCTATCTAACTAACAACCAATCACTATCAAGCTTTTCGATGGATTTTATTCACCCCTTACTAGTGGGGACACCACACAGTTTGTTACAAATGCACCAATTCCTGTTGCCTTGATCAATCCTGTCTGAGTCATGTGTTACTGTATGACAAAAGGATTTAGATATGATTACAATGCAGACATTCTAAGTTGAAAAATGTTTAACCCATTAATGACCATTGTAGAATTAAAAAAATTAAAATAAATATGTCATTTATTATAGATTTATAAACAGTTTGGTATTATTGACTTTACCTATAACCCATCAACCTTTATCACTTTGCATTATTAATATTTCTTCCTTTTCCACTACATTCTTTTTCAATGCAGTAACTTTATTGTTAATTTCACTCAAAGATGTTTCTGTTGCCATAGCAGGATATGACAAAACAACTATGAAATTCAAACAAATTCAAATTCAGGGATTAGTCACCTTCAGTGGCAAATAAAGTCACATAGAGAGTGATAAAAGTTAATGTCTACCATCCAAATAATGGGACAGTGGACAGCAATGTGTTAATATACCAACTTTTATTATCCTGATGGTTTGTTTACTCATCACCTTTGTGCCAGATTCAGATATAAATCTCTTTCTATAACATTGATATCTGTAAGAAAAATACTTTTTTTCTTTCACATTTTATTCAAAAAGTTGTTTTACAATATTTTTTTTAAGTCTCTTAACATCCTCAGCTTTTCTTAAATGTATATCTGCTAATTGTTAGGAAGTTTTAAATAACACTTTATTCCATCCTACAGTAATCTACTGTTCTCATCCCCTGCTGTCTTCTTTTTTTCTTTCATGTCTAAAGCATCTTTCTAAAAGTTTGAACCAGCATTTCTTTTTCTTATCTAATCAGTTCTTGGATTTGCAATGCTCTTAAACTAAAAGTCACATTTCCCCTCCCCTGAAATTTTAGCTTTTCCCAAAGTTAAAATCACAATTGAAAGAAAATTTCAAACCATGGATGAAATTATGGTGAAGGTGTCAAAGCAGCTGATGGTGATTCCAAATAATTATGTTACAAATTGTTTTGAAAAACTCTGATATGATTACTAAGATGCACTGAGTTAAGTGCCTGAAGGCCCCAAGAGAAGTGATTTGAAGAAGACTAAGGCATCACTGCCTTAGATAGACTATTTTAACCATTCATATTTGTGGAGTGAGTGGTCATGGTTAAATGTAAAATAAATAATAGAACTGTCCAACAAACAAAATTGACAAAGTTTGTAAGAAGCAATAACAAGAAAAAGAAAAGAACAGGGAAAAAATAATATAATACAAGCAAACAATATATACAATGCAAATTAACTGTAATATGGCAAAAAGCTCACAAACTAAGAGATGGGGTTGACACACAAAAGCAAATTCACTCAGGCAATTCTGACTTCAAGAGCAGACTTGGACTGATGGTCAGATGAAACCAAGCATTTGGCAGTAGCCTATAAATTGGGAAGGGGAAAGTGCTTTGCAGTCATTCCAAATTGGATTGAAACCAGCAATATTAAATGGCTGGATACTTTTCAGACTGACTTTATATGTTTATTACCTGACTACAATGAGATCTATTTTCACTCAGTGATTCTTTTAGACTAATATCTTCATCATTTTCTATTCCTATCATGACATTTTATGGCTGATATTTACAGCAGACATTGAAATTGAAATTGCATGAATTCAACAGAAACATTCCATAGCAGAGGATGTTTTCTAATTGTAAAATCATTTTAGTCATTAAAATCACCAACAATCCAGTGAAATTCTCATCTCCTTTAGTCACCTCACTATTTTCTTTTTTCTGATATTTCTCCTCACATTGATTTCTTAAACTACCCTAGTCTTTGCTCAGCAAAGATACATCCAGCAGTAAGGCCTCTGATCGGGAGATGGCAGGTTTTGAGGAGAGTGGAACCACCTCTTAATTGCTATTATTCCAAGGTTCACCCTGACCCAGGGTGGTAGCACTTGTTAGGGTCCCATCTATCGGCAAATAGTGAACCCCCAAACAAAAACTAAACACTATGAAAGTAAAAAAATACATTTTTAATGTAGTTATCTGCAATACATTTTTATCTAAAAAAATTACCAACAATACCTATTTATAGTAAAATGACCAGAAATACTTTTTATCTGTAGTTGAAGGTGTCCAATTACATTCAAAATATATTAAGTAGAAGTCATACAAAATATTAAATGACCCATAGAGGTTGATATGCTACTAAACAAAATCAACTAAACAACCAACATGAAAGAACTCTTTCATGACATTCATCCATATAATATCCAACAATTTCTTAAAGAAATCAAACTGTATTCCAAAATATAATTTACTCAAAACTACAACCTATAACATACATATACATTGTTAAATAAAAAAAATTACCAACAATATATATTTATAGTAAAATTACTAACAATAGATTTTTAATGCAAAATAACCAGCAATACATTTTATAGTAGAATTACCAACAATACATTTTATCTGTAGTTGAAGGCATGCAATTGCATTCAAAATATATTTAGTTAAAACCATAAAATTGTGTTCAAAATATTTAGATATTGGCATTAAATAACCCATAGAGGTTGATATGCCACTAAATAAAATCAACCAACTCAACAAAGAAAGAAATGGAGAATCATTCCCCAGCCTATAAATAATGGCAAGAAATACATTGTATGGATTCCTGAAAATGGAATAACTTATATATTGTGTTTTCTGTTTTGCCCTATGAGAAAAAGAGAACTTAATTTTCTATACAACTGAAAAAGGCTGTGGAATGTATTGGCTGAAATATTGTGGAAATAACATAAGGGTATGCTGAAACCAATTTCAATGGCCTGAACTAATTTCCCAAAAATCAGTTTTCTGATAATAGGTAATTGAAATACTCATTTTTGTTAATGTGCTAAAATCTTTTTGGCATCAACTCATACAAAAAATGGTTTCAGTTGACTAAATAACACTTGAAACTTCAGTGACTCTTTTCCTAACTATAGACTCAGTCAGTATCTTGAGATGAGATGAGATAAACTATTTCTGAATATTTTTCTAGCTATCATATTCTTCAGAATTTCAAATATATGTTACTGAGATATCCAAAGGCATAGCACACGGAATTAGAATAATCTACTCCTGTGGACTAAATAAAGGATTCAATTTGAAGTAATTCAGTTTGGAGTAATATCACTTGAATAAGGCTGGAATATACAATGGCTGAAATGTTGTGCATATGCCAATAAAGATAGGGACAACACTTCAAACAATGTAAATAGTATAAATAGTTATACCTCATCTCAGAAATATAGACAGATCCTGAAGAAGACCAGAGCATACAACAGTCGAAACATTGTGAATATACAAATAAAGATGAAAATAGTTACAATACATCATCTCAGAAACATAGATAGGTTACATGGATTTAAAATCAAGAAAACTAAAGTTTGATTTTTTTTTAAATATTAATAAAAATAAAATTATTTTCGTATTGACAATCACATATCTTTAATATTTAATGACCTTTACAGTGGAAATTTAACTTTTAATTGCTATCAATATCTTTCAAATGAAAAGAGCTTGTAAAGTGTATCTTAATTCTGCTCAAGGTATATACTCTTATGTAAATTCATAGACTTTAGTGCTAAACTCACTATCAAAAAGTTTATTGATTGATGTGTATTTAGATTAAGTTGGATAATTTAATGACATATCAACACTTGAGTTATTTAATATTGAATATAAATCTTATAGGGCAAAACATCTCAATAAATTAATAGATAGGCAGACAGATTCAGTTTTGTACCAGAGCAGAAAAAGTTTAAACAGTATATCTTAATTCTGTTCATGGTGTATATTCTCATGTAAATGGAAATGCATTTAAACTCATATACTTCAGGCACTGGTAAATAGATTGCCAAAAAGTTATTGTTAAGTAATGTTATATCAACCCCTATTGGGTTATTTAATTTCAAATATAAGCATTATAGAACAAAATTCACAATGAATTAATAGACATAGGTCTGGTTTACACTTAAGTCTGCAGATATCCACCTTGAAGGTGTCTCTTTTTGAGTGAGGAATGCCTGACCCCCACCTATGAAGGAAATACTGTCAGCAGATTCCAGAGCAACATTGTTTGTAGGATCTGTAAATGAAGATCATAGATTAAAAATATTTTCATTCTTCCTACTTTTGTTTCTTTTTGTCCCTTTGTATCTTTCCCTTCTTCTTAGCTAATGTGTTCTTCAAACTTCCTCATGTGTATGTTGCATCCTGTCATTTTTAAAAATCACTTTGTCTTTTTTGACTTCTTATTTTTTTCAACAAGCACATTATCATTTAATGGGGGGTCACAACATTGAGTATCAGAGTTTTGTGACCAAGTGAGACAGAGAAGCCTGTTCTTATTGGGAATTTGGCCTTATATTGATCTATGAAACAAGAAAACCTAATAGTCAGAAAATCATATTGAGCAAAATGTTGTCATAGAACAACAAACTTAAAGGTACCTGTTCCAAATTGTATGTAATAATAACTATTATTATTACGAGGAATTTATTTTTTTAAACTTGAAAGTAACTTTTAAGTTCGAAATCTGTTTCTTTTCTATTCATTGATAAATCAGTGGTTCTCCACCATTTTTACCCATGCATCCTTTTCACCTCATTTCCAAGATTGTCTAACTCAAAAAGTGCTTTCCAAATAATTAATATGCATATTTTTTAGTTTTTCTCTATTACCACATAAACATTTATTTGGAATATTTTTCAAAAGGAAAACTAACTAGCAGTGTCAAGAGAGTAATATTCTATTTGTTTGAATCTGCCAATCTATGGTCCTAATTCTCCCTCTCTGAAACTCTACTACCACCACCACTCCAGTATGGAGGGGGAATACTCTCTCTTCTTTGGTTGAGAACCACCATAATTGATTGTACAATTGATATGATTTTATTACCCAGTTAAATTTAGTCATTTTTACACCTTTAGATTGGCTTGGAGAATGGTAACAGAATTATGAAGCTGCTGATTGCATTTACAATGGGAGCCAGCAATCCATCAAAAGGATTTTAGAAGTATAAATATAAAGGTATTGAAATTGTATACATTGCTTTTAGATTCTCTGAAGAAATCCAATCATAAAATACATTTCTTTCTTAGTTTTGCTCAACAGATCTCAGAAGAAATGGAGACAACAATAAAAAATGGATATAAGGCTATTGGTTCTTCTACTCCAGAAAATTCAGTTCAGAATATTAATAATAGCAAAAATTATTTGAACTGTAGGATTTGCTTAAAGGAATTTGCAACAACTTCTCATTTGAATCAACATATACGCACACACACAGGAGAAAAACCTTTCCACTGTGACACATGTGGAGCAACCTTTTCAAAAAACTCCAATTTAAGGACTCATATTCAAATTCACACTGGAGAAAAACCTTATGAATGTAAAGTTTGTGGATTAAAATTTTCAAGAGATTCAAATTTGAAAATTCATGTGCGTACACACACAGGAGAAAAACCTTTTCACTGTGACGTATGTGAAGCAACATTTTCACAGATTTCCAGTTTAAAAAGACATATACAAACACACACTGGTGAAAAACCTTTCCACTGTGAGATTTGTGGATCAAAATTTTCTAATAGTTCAAACTTAAAAGCACATATGCATATACACACAGGAGAAAAACCTTTTCACTGTGATATTTGTTGGTCAAAATTTTCAGAAAAATCAACTTTAAAAAGACATATGCGAACACATACAGGAGAAAAACCTTTCCACTGTATGATATGTGGATCAACTTTTTCTCTAAGTTCAACTTTGAAAGCACATATGCGATCACATACAGGAGAAAAGCAATTCCATTGTGACATTTGTGGATCAAGATTTTCTCACAATTCAAGTTTGAGAACACATATGCGAATACACACTGGAGAAAAACCATTCCATTGTGATATTTGTGGGTCAAATTTCACACAAAGTGCACAACTCAAAAGACATATATTTCAAAACCATTCTGCTGAAAAATTACATCCCAAATAAGACATCAGTGGTAAAAATTATTATTATTATTATTATTATTATTATTATGTGTAGGTACTTAAAAGTTCTCAGTTTGACCAAGAAGCTTTTCAAAAAAATAGTTGAAGTTTGGTTAGATTTTAGGAAGATTTGGTTTGGTTAGATTTTAGCCAAGAACTTTTCTGCAACCCTCATGTAATAATGTATGATGGTCAGTCAAAAAGTAATGTCTGCTCTTTAACTACAACAGATTTAATAGGCACACACGAAGAAAGACAAAATGGGTTCTACTTAAATAGACAGTTCCATTTGTAGAAAGTAGACAAAATATTTTGAGAAATCATTTTTGTAGATTAGCAATCATTAAATCTTCTTCATGGTGGAACATGGAAAAATATAGATGTTTTACCATTTTAGAAGTGGGGAGTCCTGTTCATAATATTGATATAGTTTAAAATCAATACCAGAGTTTTTAAGAGTTATCTCTATTTTTTTCTCATTATTTTTACAAATGCCAAAAAGAATAAATATTTTTTAATTCTGACTAATGTCATGGCTTGAGAAAAGTTTAATGAATTTTAATTTACAAAAATTATTCAGAGGAAAAATTTTCCATATTTTTTTATTTTATATATATATATATATATATATATTATAATTATTACATATATATAATTTTCCCTATTTTTTATAAGTGGACTACTTAATGCCCTAAAATAAACACAGAACTCTCAGGATTCAAAATCTAATCCTCAACACAGTCTCCTTTCTTCTCAATCCCGATATTCCACCTTTGAGTGAGGTTATATATACCTCATGCATGGGAGCTTCTTGGCTGCTTTCTTAGCCATGTGCAAGTTGCCTCTTTCACTTCATCATATTTGGAGAACTGTTGTCCTCTATGTGATTGGCAATGTACTGTTTGTGTTGTACATCTCCAGAAAACTTTGAACAGCAACCACTATGCTCCTTCACAGCATCTGTCAGCATTCTGAGAATACACTTTGCACAGACCTTCAAACAGTCGAGACATTGCACAACACTAGTACTGCTGTCATATTTGGGCAGGAGCTGCCTAGTGCTCACTTTCCAAACTCAGTAGAGTCCAAAATTGTCTCCATGTCCTTGTGGGTGACAAATTATTTTTCACCCTACAATCTTTCTCTCTCACAGATGAAATGTTGCACACCTCTCACTGCACTGTTTTGATACTTCCATAAAAAGTTCTCAAAATACACTCCTTAGTTCCGCCAGTTTTAACCTTCATGGCTAAGACCCACCAGGCTATGCACATTGTAGTGAATCACCCTCATTCCCACTGTATTCCATTGGTGAGAAGTTCCACTGGAGCAGCTTCTTCCCACGAACCACTGCTCTGTAGAACCGACTCCCAAGAGGATGTTTTCTCAATCACTGCAATCTTAACCTGTTCAGGTCTAGAGTTAACTATTATCTCCCCCACATATCTACATAAAGTGTGTCTCTTACTCTGTAACCCTCTGCCTCGAGTGGCTCTCGGGCTTTGTACAAAGTAAACATCAATGTAAAAAGACAGTCACAATATTGATTTAATAGTGATTCTTCTGTCAACTATAATGAGAACAACAGTCTGTTTGGCCTTATACTCATTCACAGCAGCAGTTGACCTGCCGCTGCTGGGCCTGTTACTAAGGTCAGTTTATCCTTTCTCTCTAGGATTGCCATTAATTCTACTGACCCATCTCCTTACAGTGCTTACCTCAAATGCAGCCTTTCCATAAACATTTCCCTAACCTCATTATTTACATTAAAACAAATGTCCTCATTATTGTTGTCATTATCATAGCATTTCAACCATTACACCATTAAATAAAGGATTCAGTTTGAAATTTTCTGAAGATCACTGTTCCACTGGAGCAGCATAATGATAATAACAAAGATGAGGAGATTAGTCTAAATGTAAATAATAATAACTCCACATAGCAGAAGTTCACTAACTTCTTGTGAATGCTTGCAACACTTTTTCCTTCCAAAAACAGAAATTCTATGACAACACTTTGCTTTCTATGTATTTCCAGACAGTTATTTTGGAAGAGGATTATGAGCAGGAAAAGAGAAGATAACCCCACAATTTTTTTCCCTGGGAACACTTTATTTTTGTATCATGTTTATGGCCATCAAATTTGCATTAATAATTATCAGGATGCTGCTAATTCATGCTGGAATCAGAGAAAAATGAAATAATTTGTTTTATCTTTTGTCTCTCTAATGAAATCTTGCCTTAAAATAATATTTAATTAAAATTTCCAACATGTAATTTCTTGGTGATTCTTTTAATAAAATGTTCTTTCTGGAATGAGGGGTTAGCTTATATATAGTTACGTTATTTGCATTTGGATAAATATCCTCATCACTCTTATTATTATCACGTTGCATTCTCTAGCCTTCTTCAGGTGTTTTCCCCATCATCTATGATCACCATTTGAGCCTGAGAAGAAAATTGCCATGGTCCCAGAGTAGAATTCAATTCTGCTCTGAGATGATATTCAAGTAGTTTCAAACTGAAAACACTTTATTTAATCTGCAGGGTAGACTGTTCTTATATTGCTGTCTATGTCTGAGGATATCTTGTCTATTTCTTGTTTTAGTATTGCTCGTCCTGTTTCCCCTGAGTCTGTCTGTGAAGAAAACTCAAGGACACAATGGCGAAAATGTTGCAATAATAACAACGAAGATGAGGATCTTAATCCAAATGTAAATAAAATTTTCTTGTGTTTTTACCTATTTTGCAGTATTTCTGATTGTTAAGAGTTCACTTATTTAATCAAAATGCTTCTATAAAAACAAAAACTAATTAATTGTTAGACTAGAGGCTATTACATCAATGTGGGTGGGTGTATTACTGCAACTGATAACATGTTGGTGTGTGTTTCTGAGTTCAGTTAACTTTTAAAGCTTTATGTTGTGAAGAGTAAAAATTATGTAATATTTTCACATCGAATTGAATTTAGTAATGAATTTTAGTAACATTTCTCTATGAAAATATAAATTTGAAAATAAATAAATTTTAATATCTGTCTCTATTTCTGAGATAATATAACTATTTACATTATTAATTGTTCAGACTTTTGTCGTCATCTTTATTGCCATATCCCCAGGGACACATGGCCCAGTGGATAAAAGCATTGGTTGAGTAATTCAAAAAGTGACTTGCCCCAAAGAGTTGTGAATTCAGTCCACAACAGAAGGAACAAAAACTTAGAGAGTTGAGTTACTCAAGAGAATTAGCGGAAACTGGGATATCCCATGGAATTAGAACAGTCTACCCCTGTCAACTAAACAAAAGGCTTGGTTTGAAGTTCCAACATATTTCACCTGAAGAAGGATAGACAAAGGTTTGGTTTGAAGTTCCAACATATTTCACCTGAAGAAGGATAGATGTACAATGGCCAAAATACCTTAAATATGGCAACAAAAATGAGGACAGCAGTCTGAACAATGTAAATAGTGTAAATAAATAAACTTTATACTGCTACAGAAATTTCTATACATCATCATTTGACCAAATACACTTATCAGTTTACATGTAAAATCCAAATACACAACTTGATATTTGACTGAGATATATTTCTCAAGGTGTTTTCATCAACTATATGAAGTGCAATGGAAACATGTTCATGTCTACGCACAAAATGCAGTTGCCATGCACTTTCTGTGTTGAAGGAAATTCTGTTACCTGACTAATTTTTGTTATGAAGACATTTTTACTCTGTGTCATATGATAGAACCAGTACTGGATTTACATATGGCTGGTCAGTATGTGATGCAACCTAGGAGCCCCAAGAAGAGTAGAAGAGCCCCCAAGTGTCCTAGTCTTGTGCCCATGATAAAACTAAAAAAAAAAAAAGATATAAGAACAGAAGAGTTTTGTTTATTTTCAGATTTAATTGTAAAGTATAAATTATCTAACCTCATTTTGGTGTTTTTTATATAAATTTGGAGAGTTTTTTTTCAAATCTTTACACATCAATTTTCATTCATGTTTTGTTTTGTGGTATTTTTGTATATAAACCATTTAGCTTTATTAAGGCAGTTTCTTAGAAAAAGGAAACATGTTAGGAAATTTCTAATTTTCTTAGTTTCTAATACAATTTAACATTAACCTTATTATTCAATATTTTAATTATTTTTTTCCTAATACAATTCTAATATCATTTTCTTAAAAATAATTTTTGTACAGTGGACCTAATAATAATAATAATGCATGAAATGTTGTTTAGTGACTTGAAGTTTTGAGAGAAATAAGAATACTAAGGGAATAAAAATAAGGAAAATTAGTTGACCAGATGGAAAGAGTTTTGTTTAAAAATATTAACCAGAACCTTATGAAGGAGGTATCAGTAGAATTTGAACCCAAAATAAACCTAGTAAGATTTAGTAAATTCATTACAGCTGATTTTTTCCTCACCCACTTCTTACCTCCAAAGAAGTTGTGATGACAAGATTAATATGTTTGCCAAAATATTGCAAAACCAGGCCAAATCTGGGAAGTGTTTATTCAGCCAAATTTACATTTATTCTTACCAAGATGTCTAAGCCCAGAATCTAGGTGAAAGTACTTTTGGATGGGTCATATCTGTTCAAAGGTATTTTTTGGCATCGTCACCTGGTTTCTTAACAGGAAGATAACATCCATCAATGTCATTCCCCTGAACAAATGTCTATATAACTCAGAACCTGCAGGTGCTTTTAATTTTCTCAATGTCTCAAGATCTTAGTAGAAAATCAACCAAGAGTGATTGTCATTTTGACATAGGTGTTTATTCTTTGTACCTATATAACAGGGTGGAGTCATGGGATCAATATTTATCACTGCATGTGACATGGATGGAGATTTGGGGCACAATCTAGTTGCGAGTTGGAGAGAAAAACCTGGAGATAAGGGAGTAACCTTTGATATATTGAGAACAAAACAAGGTAAATTATTGATTTGATGATAATGGGAGATGAATGAGGCCCTGCGAAGATTAGAAACTCGACAACCTAACCAAAAAGCAGTAAAACTTAGAGGTTCCCAGGATTAAACTCCTGCAAAGAGACAAACTGGTGACAGGTTTTTGCCTTTTAAAAATTTACCCAGTTAAGACTGTTTTGAAAAATCCTATCTGGGTTAATCCCATTCTGCAAATGATGTTATTTCATTGCTGAAATCATGGCCTACATTTCAGTCTGGTCTGAGTCATTGGGAGGATGATTGTTGCAAACCAGAGATCAGTGACCTCTTGTTGATGGGAACGGCTGAAGTCTTAATAAAAGTTGATGGCAAAAAATACTTTGATTAGTATTGTTCCAGTTCTCATTGGATTGCAGTAAAAATCCACACTGCTGTTAAGCTTCTGATGAACATATAGAGGAAAAGCTTTCAGTAACAAGACCTACTCAAAAGAGTGAGAACCCAATTCTATCATTTATCAAAGTAATATCACTGTCTCAGGTTGCTCTTCTGTAAAGTAGAGCATAATACCTGCAAACTAAATAACATTACCTATATAAATATATCATCGTAATTAATCAGTAGTTGAGTTGACAATGGATTTTTTTTTATTTTCCTTGATATTTTCCCTCTGAATCCTGGAGAAGAAAGTTGCCTTGGTCCCATAGTAGAATTCAATTCTACTGTAAGATACAAAACGTTTTTGAAAGAAAGTCTTACCACTGGTCAGTGCCATAGGAAATATATACAGGTATATGAGTATACAGTGATCGGGGTCCCTGACCCATTACAGAGGTACATTGGATTGGCACAGGTTGAAAGAGGTAGTATACCCATAATTTCCATGCCTTTTGAGAAAGTCTACAGATAAGAAAACCATGGCTCACTAGAATGACCAGAATTCTTCAATGATCCCATCGTGGCAGGTACACAGTGTTAAATCACAAAATAGCATCCTGAGTCTAGCAACAGGTGAAAATACTGACTGGATGAAAACGCACACATCCCACAACACACTGCACCTCACTTGTTATTTGGTACCAGTGACTATAAGAGATACTGGGCACTGCAACTGATCATACATGTGATTTTATTAATATGTATGTATATATATATATATATATATATATATATATATATATATATATATAAAGATATTTTTGTAGGTACAAAATTTAATGATCGAAATAAAAGTATAAAATTTAATATTACAAGACATATTAAAACAATATTAAATAAAAAAAAAAAAAAAATATATATATATATATATATATATATATATATATATATGTTTTTGAACACTAAAAATATTAAAAATTAAAATTTTCAGACACACTGGGTGGTATATTAATATTTTTGTTTTATTATTTAAATTAGATTCCTTGATAAGTTTTGGCCAGCATGGCCATCATCAGGAGAAAAAAAATCCCTGCTTATTAGTAGCTGTGAACTACAGGAGTGAATAACTGTCTCAGAAGAAAGTGAACTTTATCTGTAGTTTTCATTTGTTTTTTATTGTTAATTTTGGTCAGTCCTTGTATTGGTTAAACGGCCTCTTCCAGGTATTTTTTTTTTTTAAATAGAGGCTAGGAGATTCCTGAATCTCAGAATTCCCTCCTTAGTCATTTTGACAGTTTTATTGGTTACTGGGAATGGGATATGCATGCTAATTTGTATGTTATCTTTTAGTTTTTTGGGAGTGTATGGGATGTGTGCATGTGTGTGAGACATCAACACCTCTGCAAAAATGTCTATCTAGTATGAGTGAGGCTTGATTTATGGGATTATATATTAATTCTGTGTTGTTTAATTTATGGTTAAGTGTATGTATATATATATATATATATATATATATATATATATATATGTGTGTGTGTATGAATTTGGTATGAATATTTAAGAAAGAAATTTTGAGGTGGGTAGGTGACTTTTGTTTGCTGTTTTACTTTATATTTCTTTTAATTTTAAATGTCATGAGATTACTTTAATTTTAAGGAGGAAAAGTACAAAATAATTATCACTGTCCATCGTCTATGACAATACAAACTAAAAGGTGGCTAAGACAAAAAAGCATAATGTGGCCTCAGGGTTGGCCACTGGAAGTATGTGCCGGGAATACAATATTACTGTTGACTGGTGCAGTCTTTCTAAGCACTACCACAGTTTGGGATCCTTACTAACAGTTATGGTACAGCAACCAGAAAACTGCCAACCTGGTACCCTCAAAATGAAAAGTCACAGCAAATGATCAGTCAGATCAGCAAAATGTTAGGGCAGTTAATCATTAAGTCCATGGAAGTAGTGAACCGGTAAACCAATTTCTAAAAAGGAAGTAAAGAATAAACCTCAACTCTTAACTTGGTTTTTGATGATTGCATTTTTAATGCTAGTCAGCAATTTATCAGTATTTATGGCCCCTGCATTTTTATTCATCATTGTAATCTTGTATCTCTCCTAACAGGTAACTAAACCGTTACCTCATTTAACCTGCACCAATCCCAATGAGTGGTCATAGCCTCAAAGAGGTTCCATACCTTGAATGCCTACTGGGACTAAAACTTATTCCATATCTCAAATGGGAGGCATATATTTGTGTTGTCACAAAAAATGCTGGAAGAGTCATCCATTTATTGTACCACTCCAGAAAATACCTAACTCAAGAGCCAGATCGGACCAAGAATGGAATATTGCTCAATCCTCAGTGTCCAGCCTCAACAAAGTTAAAAAGCACTTACACGGTTGGGGTGGGATGGGGATTATTCTCCACCCTGCAACCCTTATCCCACAGAAAAAATATGACTAGCCTTTCAATACTATATCGTTATTACTATGGTAGATGTTCAGACAAGTTACATTCTTTAGTACCACCAGCTCATACCTTCACAAGGACCCACCCTACCATGTTCAGGTTGGCAAATCATCCCTATTCCCTTTGTGTTCCTTTGATAAAAGGCAAGTTCCACTCAGTTTTTTCACCCATCACAGTTATTTTGTAGAACAAACTCCCAAGAGAATGTTTTCCTGACAACTACAATCTTGGTCTCTTTAAGTCTAGGGTCAACTGATATCTATCCTACTTGTCCTCATAATACTGGTACTTCCTCCCACTACTTAGCATCTCACTCTATAGCCCACTACCTGAAGTGGCTCTTGGGCCTTGTACTGGGTTTTTGCTTAAATGAAACTGTAAATTCCAAGATTTGTTCAAATGATTGAATTCTTTACATTGCTTTTTTCATTATCGCATTTTGGCCATTCCATTCTACAGCCTGCTTCAGATGTACCATCTCTAATATTGGGAACTTCTTTTGTTTTCCAACTCTTTTTCTTTCAGGATTGGACACTTAATTGTGCAGCTGAAGTAGGCTAAGAATGGAGCTGCTAAAACCACAAAATAATACAATGAATTCAGTTGTTTGAACAACACTTGCAATGAAGGTTAAAATAAATAAAGTTTGACTTAATAAAAAGTCAAGCAAGAGGCATGTCTGTTTGGTTAATACTTCAAGGTTTATTCACATCATCTTCAGAACCTGAAATTTAAAAGGCAAGAGGGACATTTTTTTCATACTAACATTTACCCAATTCAAAGCTCAAAAGCCAATCAAGGTTGAGGGTTACTGTTAAGATGGTTATGGTGAATGAGGTGTTATCAGTGAAAGAGGAAGTGGTAAGATGATATGAAAAAAACAAGGGGAGATAATCTTTAAAAAATGCAGTATATATCTATGATTTCAAAATACAATGAAATTGACAAAATGACAGACACTTGACACAGGACAAAGTTCAACCTAAAATCTCAAGAATAAGCCGACTGAAAAAGAAAAGGCATAAATAAGAATGGTAGAAAAAACAATCAATAAATTTTAATAAACATCTCTAAGTCTGGGGCAAAAAGTGAATTTCTAAAATTTTATTGCAGTTTATATCTGACTGAAGTTTCATCTGGTGTGCACCATTATGAATATTTGACTTGGAGAAAATTTCATGACACACAACAAATTTTTCAATCCAAAATAGAAAAAATAAAGTCATCTCTCAAATACAACAGTTTCATCAATTTTTTCTCACTTTTTGAATAAACAGGAAAAGTTTTAGCCAACAATTCCACATGAGTGCAGGCAGAAAACTTTATTGTCAGCCTATGAATTTTTCAGCTGATCCTCATATTACAAAAGCAAAATAACTTTATGTACACTATGTACATCATTCAGGCTGTTGTCCTAATCTTTATTGTTATATTCATAACATTTTGGCCATTGTACTCTCTGGTCTTCTTCAAGTGATACACATTAGAATTTTGAATCAAATCCTTTATTTCCTAAAGGACACATGGCCCAGTGGATTGGTTGAAGTAATCTAGTGACTTGACCCAAAGAGATGTGAGTTCACTACCTGGCCACAACAGAGGTGGATAAAAACTTAGAGAATTGAGTTACTAAAAGAAAATAACTGAAAGATAGTCATGGCATATGGAACTAAAAAAAATCTACCCCAGTGGACAAAAAGGATTTGGTTCGAAATTCCAACATATATCACCTGGAGAAGGCCGGAGTGTACAATGGCTGAAACATCATGAATATGACAATAAAAACAAGGACAGCAGTCCCAACAATTTAAATAGTGTAAATAGTTATAATACCTCATCTCAGAAATATAGACATACGTTGAAAAAATAACTTTGTTAGCAAATATATTTACTGCTGGTGATTTCATAAAGTGACAAGTTAAATCTATTCCTTTTTTTTTAATATTGTTGATGCAAAAAAGAAAACCAAAATCTTTTACCAAGACAACAATAAACAAGCAACAATTTTTCACTTTTTGAAATTATATTAAAAAATATTCTTAAATGAGTTTTCTTTTGAGCCTTTTCAATTGGTCCTACACTCGAGTGTCTCAAGCCTCTTCCTCAAAATTCAGCTTTCTGGAATAGTTTTTCCTGTGAGAAAATCTAATAAATCCTTTTCATTACAAATCCAAAGGGAAAGATTCACTTTGTCTCACCATATCACATGCTCTGATTTGCCTTATACAATGTTCTTATTCTGTTATAACAAAGCAGAAAAGTGTAAATAAAAATAAAGTACACAACTGAAAAATAAATGTGGAGAAAGTGAGAATGAGTTTGTTCCACTTTTTAATCATCAGAAATATTTCTTGAAAAAGAATTAAGTGGATTGAAAACCACTGAACAATCTTACTTTTATGTTTTGTTTTGTCATTTGACTTTCACGCAAAAACAATCTTCAAAATGGTGAGCAGATGCAGTGAAATGAAGTTATCAATTTGAGTTTTATACTTTGTTTTAATGACAAAATTGTTTCATGCAAAAAATAATTTCTACCTCAAAAAAGTTTAATGAGTGTAAAATCTTGCTACAAGAAAATAACTTGATAATGTAGATAATGTTTATATTTGATAATGTAGTAAGTGATTCATGCCAGAAAATAGCAGGAGTCTGAATCAAATTTTATGTCCATCAGGAACCTTGATCTAAGAAGAGTTGATTTGTGGTGACCCCAATATGAACTGGGTTCACCTTAAGAGACACCAAAGTTTTGTACTTAGTATCACCTCAGAATGTCAAAAGGTCACCACAGAGCAAATATGTGCAAAATAAGACATCAAAATATATTGGTGAGTGCACAAACATAAACAAAGGAGTGAATCCCATTGAACTTAGGATTGAACACAAGACAACTGGATAACAAAGTTATATAACTGCCTGATCTACAAGGGGTGAGATAGAATCCTTTACATCCTCATGAGAAGATTAAATGTTTGAAGACCTATAACCACATACCCTCTATTCAGCCCACATTAATTTGATAGAATCCAGGAGTGAATAAGCAATTCTTTTAAGAATTAAATATTTAGTGTTGTATTCTTATCAGACATTATGATAATATATAGTTTTTAAGTGATGATAAAATTTTCAGAAATCATTTAGTTAACTCCAGAAGAAAAGCAAAGCTTAAATGGATACACTTCAAAAATCAACAGTTAAATATTGCTGTTCACTGTCAAATACAAATGGGACACTTATTTGCCATTAGAAAATTGAATAAAACTTTGCTTATGATTTACATAACATTTCAAGTAATATTCTGCATTTTCTCCTGGACCTGAACTTCTGGAAGAGAAGGCTTTTCTTTTGGTGCATGTACTTGCATGTGTCTCCTTAAATTAAAGTTATTTGAGAATTTAGCTTCACAAACATCACATTTGAAGGGTTTCTCTCCAGTGTGTATTCGAATGTGTCTTTTCAAATGTGAATTATCAGAAAAGTTTGCACTGCACACATTACAGTGGAAAGGTTTTTCTCCAGTGTGTGTCCGCATGTGTCTTTTGAGATTTGTATTAAGAGAAAATTTTGCCCCACAAATATCACAGAAGGAAAGCTTTTCTCCAATGTGTGTCTGCATGTGTCTTTTAAGATCAGAACTAAATGAAAAATTTGACCCACAGATACTACAGTGGAAAGGTTTTTCACCCGTGTGAGACAACATGTGTCTTTTGAGATTGTAGTTAACTCTAAATTTTGCCCCACAAATGTCACAATGGAATGGTTTTTCACCAGTGTGTATTTGCATATGTGTTTTTAGATTAGAACTGAGAGCAAATCGTGATTCACAAACTGGACATTGGAATGGTTTTTCCCCAGTGTGTGTTCGCATATGCCTTTGAAGCAATGAATGTTTTGGAAATAATAACCTACAAATTTCACAGTGGAAACGTTTGGGCGATGTGTGTAATGTCACATGATATTCAAGATTGGAACTGTCAGAAAAATTGCATTTGCACATTTTGCAATGGAAGGGTTTTTCTTGAATGGAGCTTTGTGCATTGTGATCATCAGTGGAACTCTCAGAAGCATGAGATTCAGTTCCTTTACTGTCAAATGTTGTGTCATTGATGCTTTCCATGTTCTTGTGTCTATACTTAAATCCACTTTTGATATCTATTCCTTGCAAAAATTTGATGATCAAAAGCAGAAATATCAAGCAAGAACTCTTTGTCAATAAGTTTCAAGTTGTTCTTCAGTTTTAAGGATCGTTCCACAAAGATTAAGTATGCTTTTAGTGTGTATTCCTTAGTCTTTTTATCCTTCAAATCCAAGAAAATACATTGTGGGAGGGATCAAAGTTTACTTCTGACAAAAACTGATACTGTTTTGTATCATCTTGATTTCTGGGATTGATCTGCAAGCACAGATTACAAATCCTCCTTAGTCATCTTCAGCAATAAATGAAACCTGAAAGTATATCAAAATAGACATATAAGAAAAAAATTGATCCAAAACTAATAGAAATTTCATGGTGTAATTTGTAATGTGCAAATTGAACAATGATATAGTTTAACAATAATAGAGAAAAAATTTATATTATTTACACTTGTTACTTCTGGTTGATTCATGTATAAATAATTTGCCATATCAATAGAAATTACATGGTGTATTTTGCAATTTAAGAAAAAAATATTAATGTGTTTTAATGACAAAAAGAAGCCCCATTTTTAAATTCTAGCTTGTTCATTATAAACATGTATTTATTAATTGTACGAAAATATTGTTCCTTACAAATTATTCTGCAGTTTTGTTTAACTATCAGACTTTTTGATGTCTGGGCTATGAAAAAAAAAAAACAACAAAGTTGTTCATGACTAAACATTGATTGTAAGAAGCATATTCCAAATTTATATTGATTCTTGTTATTGTAGGTGAATAACAAAATTATTACTGGATCCATAAAGAGTAAGGTAGTTTATATAATACACTATTTATGGAGAAACAGATAAAAACAATCAGTTAAATTTAAATGATAAAATACATGTGATTGTTGATATTATTTACATTATTTATATTTGGACTATTGTCCTCATTTTTGTTGTTGCTATCACAACCTTTCAGCCATTGTGTGTGTCCTCCAACCTTCTTCAGCTGTATATCAATCTGGATAACCTACAGGGAATTCCAAACTGAACCTTTCTTTAAATCTACGAGGGTAGACTATTCTTGTTCTGCTGTCCATGTCTAGGAATTTCTTGTCTAATTCTTATTTTTAATACTGTTCAGTTATTGCTCACCCATTTGAGCCCAGGTACATACTGCTGGATCCAGAGATTGAACTCACAATCACCAAATTCGCAAATCAACACTTTAACCCACTAGGCCATTGTCCCTGAGGAAAGCCAGAGGGCAGAACAGCTAAAATTTTCCGATAGCAACAACAAAGATGAGGACAATAGTCTGAATATAATGTAAATAATGATAACTCCTCATCCCAGAAATTCAAACAGTGTTCAAAAGTGAATTCACAAGATGTAAGCAATTGTGTATGCATATAAAACAGCAAGCATAAGAACTGAAACACTAAAAAAATGTGTTTAATTTTTGCTAAGAAGCTATAAGTGTTCAACAATATCCTTTCAAGAGTAGTATCTACACTTAATTTTTGTACAAAAGGAATTACTTGACAGTGCCCATCTTCTCTCCAAGTAATCTGAGACATGCTATCAGTAGCAGTTGTTCAATGTCCTTGAAACATCATGACATGCTAGTGATAAAACCTTTGTCAAGATACCTGACTATAGGACAGAATGTAGGGAAAGCTAAGTTCATGCATTTCTCAAGGGAATTAATGTGAACTTTATTTGAAAACTGCTAAAGCAGCACTTGTTTTCTATCCTCGCTTTACCCATTAAACCATTCAATAGCAAAATAGAAACTTTTCTACAGCTGAAGTGTCCCTAATTGCACTTTCCAACAAATGAAGTTTAGTCACATTTAAGCTGATATGTTCTTTAGTTCTCCTCAAGTGTATCATTCATACTGTGTATCAGACATTCTTGCAAGATCAAAAAACATCAAGAGATAAAACCATGAAGTCAAGGCATGGCAGAACACATGTAAAAAGAGAGCACAATTCTCTAAAATGAGGTACAAAAAATAGGTGTGTAAAATAAAAGCAGCTACATATGATATAACATTGTCAGTACAACTTATGTGGCTTGCTGGTGTTTGGTGAGCTACAGTCATCGTTTTGCAGTGGGCCACATCAGCTGCCTTCAGACAAATACCTCAAAGTTGTGCTGTGTCGATTTTTCACTGAAAGGTTTGTTTGTAATAACATGACACATCATGTGGGATCTGTACTGGCCTATTTTTATTGTTTAGAACAGCGAAATACTGCCAACCACTCAGCAGCAACAGAGAGGGCACAATCAGTGAGAGAACTTCCCTACTTCACCCTATTTTTTAGGCCATCTGCAAGACAAAAACATCACTCAACAGGAGGAAAATCATTGTCTTAACTGAAAATCTCACCTTCTTCCTCATTCCTGATTAATTAATTTAAAGAACAATGAAAAGTCAACAACCATAGACTTTGATGCCTGCAAAAGAAATGGAGTGTCAAAAGGACAGTTTTTCCAATGATTCTACTTTTACCTTAATATGCAGATTGTCAAAGAGTGAATCTTTAGCAATGTTTATTGTTTAAAAAAGTGGAAAATTTTAATAAAACCTAAATATATGAAAGTGAATTTATACATTTTCTTTGTTCTTGAGAATTGACAACAAGAATAATAAACACTATTTATTTATTGGATTATTTACATTATTTATTATATAGTTTATTGGAATGGTTGGCAAAATATCAGCTAATTGCCAATTGATTCAAACTTTATAAAATGGTAAATAATAAAGATTTCCTTATAGCTGGTTCATATAATTTAGTAAATGTTTAAAAATTTATGAATAAAAATTTGTTTTCCTATTTATTTTTTTATAAATTCATAAATAACAAATATTGCATTGTATTAGACTTAATACAATTGTATTAGTTTTTATGTTGTAAATATAAAACTATTCTTGTATATAAACATTCTAATAAATAGTGTTTAATATTTTTGTTGTTATTTCTCAAGAATCAAAAAAATGTATAAATTCAATTTCATCACATGTTTAGGTTTTATTCCAATTCTAATTATCAATTTTTAAAATTCTAAACATTGCTGAGGAGTAATTAAAATAAAAACAGTGTCAAGGGAAAAACTGTCCTTTTGCCACTCCGTTGTTTTGTGGCAACAAAAGTCCATGTTTGCTGAAAAGACTTTGACACATCCTGTTCCTTTTACACTTTCTTTTTTGCAAAACCTTTGACTGTCAATATATTTCCAACAACTGGTGTGACCATTAGTTAGGCAGTGTTTTTTTTATTCTTAACCTTACTCTACTTTATTCTACACCCACAATGCTATAATGAGCCTGAAAAACCAATCCCGATGTTGCTGTTATAACTAAGAAATATTACTGTCAGTATATGTTGGGAGAAGAAATTTTTCTCAATATTTACATTCATATGATTGTCCTCATCTTTGTTGTTATTATCACATTTTGGCTGTTGTGCCCTGAAGCTTTTAAGTTCTTGTTGATCCAAGTAACCTTTAGGGAACTTTGAACTGAGCCCTTTATTTAATCAACATGGACAGATTGATCTTATTGTGCTATCCTTGTCTAGGGGAGATAACTCGTCTTGTTCTTATTCAGTACTACACACTTATTGCTCACTCCTGTTTCCACAGAAAATAAGTCTGCACTGCCTAGCTCAAGGATTGAACTCCCAATTACTATGCCTCCAAATTCACAAACCAAGGCTATAGTGGAACAATAATAGCCAACTGTATTGAATGTCTGTTCTTAAAAATGATGTAGTTATAATAAATTTGATTAATAAAAGGAAAAAGAGAAACAATGATGTAATATATGTCAAATGTCAGTAAGGTTTCAGCTTTCCTTACTGATACCCACAGTCTTTACCACTACATTACCTCATCACTGTTTAACTTTCATCAGTATTTTTGACAATAAGAAAATGCTAAATAAACACTCATTTTTGTAATGTTTTACATAAATCTTTTTGTTATTCATGGAAAATCAAGAAGAAAGAGATTGTAGGTGTTCTGGAAAGCAAGCATTACTGATAGAATAGCATTATATGTAAAATAATGTTTTTAATGTAGGAATGCATTGAAAATCATAAAGAAAAGCATTACAAGTGGTCATGATATGTCTTGGGATTGATAGTAGAGTGGTTTCCTGTTGTCTTCTCCATGGTGGTTTATGGAGACACCACCTCAAGTTAGCTGGCCGTTGACTCAGAGTTTCTCTGAGAGTGAAACTGCAGAAATTGAAGAAGCCTAACACAGCACCCAAACTACAACACAACAAACTCCTGAGCAACCCAAACCTAAAAGAAAAATGTATGGACAATGTGAAAAGAAGATACAAAGGACACAATGGAAACTTGAAATGGGACATATTAAGAGATGCTTTAGTGACATCAGCAAACAATATCCTCCCAAAGGAGACAGGATGAAGAAGAAAAAATGAATGGATGACTGATGAGATTCTCGACATGATGGAAAAGAGATAGAAAACTCTGCCAAGATACAGAACAGAATACAGAAAATTACACAATGAAATAAGGACCAAATGCAAGCAAGCTAAAGAAGACTGGCTAAATGAAAAATGTACAGAAATAGATTGAGTACTACCAACAAAAGAGATATGCATAAACAAATAAGGGAAATAACAGGACAGAGGACATCCTCGTCAACAGGCTGCTTAAAATCAAAGGATGGAACACTCATATTAGAGAAGGAAAAAATTCTTTGATGCTGGAGCAAGTATATTGAAGAACTCTTTCACAACGAAAGAGAACAACCAGCAATACACAGAAATATTGACAGACCTGAAATTCTGAAAACCGAAGTAGAAGCTGTACTGGCCAAAATGAACAGAAACAAGGTGGCAGGGCCAGATGGAATTGTAACAGAGATGCTGACAGGCTTAGATGACTTTAGCATAGACATGATAACAGAAATAATAAATGAAATCTACAACAGTGGGGATATACTGGAAAACCTATCTTCATAGCAGTGATTAAAAAACCAGGTGCCAATGAATGTGAACTCCACTGAACAATCAGCCTAATGAGCCACATAACAAAACTCATCATCTGTATTCTGAAGAATAGAGCGTGCAGCAGAATCTAGCCAGAGTTAGGACAAGAACAGTGTGGGTTCGTTAAAGACACTGGAACAAGGAACACGATATTCATGCTCAGAATGTTATCAGAAAGAGCAATACAAATGCAGAAGGATGTGTATCTATGTTTCATAGATTATGCAAAGGCCTTCAACAATGTACACCACAAAGATCTGTTGGAACTACTCAGCAACCTTGATATAATCAGGAAAGATATTAGAATAATCAAGAACCTATACTAGCAGCAAACAGCATGCATACGCATAGAGAACAAGTTCAACAAATATACAAAAATAGAAAGTGGCGTAGGGCAAGGATGTGTCTTCTCACCGGACATGTTCAACCTATACAGCAAGGCAATTCTGAGAGAATTGGAAACCCTACTGGAATTCAGCATTGGCAGCCACAATCTTAACAAGATAAGATATGCAGATGACACAGTACTGATAGCAGACATGGAAAAGAAATTACAAAATCTTCTACAGAAGGTAGCGAAGGAGAGTGAGAAGAAGGGACTAAGCATAAACTACAAGACAGAATGCATGGTCATCAGTCAAAGGATGAGCCCGAAATGCAATTTGCAGGTCAGGAATACTAAAATCAAGTAGGTGCAGAAGTTTAAATATCTGGGGAGCATTTTGACAGAGGGCAGTAAGTGCAACACCAAGATCCATAGACATATTGGGATGACCAAGGATGCATTCTAAAAACTGGGCAAAGTATTGCAAGACACAAGGATTTCTTTGGTAACAAAGAAAAGAGTACTGCACTGTTATGCGATATCTGAAATCCTTTAAAGCAATGAATGTTGGATGGTCTACTCAAAGATGAAGAAGAGACTCAAGGCAACAGATGTAGCTCTACAGAAGGATGCTGAGGAAATCATGGACCAAGCGTGTGAGCAACAATGAGGTCTTAGAGAGGATGCAAACAAGGAGAAGGCTTAACATCAGGAAGAGGCAGCTGAAGATTCTGGGACATGTAATGAGGAAGGAGGGCCTGGAGAATCGGATACAGGTCGAATAGAGGGAAAGAGAACAAAGGAAAACAATGCATGACATACCTAGCGGGCTTAAGCTAGTAGTTGACAGAATGTGGTCTGGGGGATTTGGCAGAGGGACGGAACTTGTTGAGAGCTGCAAGGGATAGAGGGAAGTGGAGAGCCACGATCACCTACGTCCTGAAATGACATGTCACATAAAAAGAAAGAATTACCAGTGGCCAGGAATTAATGCAAGCTTTACTGATAGAATAGTGCTATAAAAAAAATATATTGTATTGTCGGAGTTACCTCCTCCTTCTGTCCTTGAACCAGCAGAGGAACAGGTCTTTTCGACCTTGACCTCTCATTCATACTCCTCACACACTGTTAACACGTCAGAGGGACTAGCAAATCCCCTTTTTTAGTTAGGCTATATTACAAACCTAGTTGTAATATACATCTAGTCATTTTTAGACATTAGTTATCTTTAGCTAACCTCGTAGCATTTTATTATAGACACTTTTCGGTTAGCTTAGCCAATTTCTCTTGCTGGTCCCCCTCGACACAAGACAGTGATTTCTCCCAAGCTTTGAGGAGGCTGTCGGCGGCCGCAACGGTCGTCTGCGCAGGCCCCTTGGCCTTCATCGGCCAAGGGCGCCGATCTACGGGCTGTGTATTAAGTTACGCTCCCATTTCTTTTTTGTCTGCCAACTTGACGATAGTTGGGAACTTTCTTTCTCTCTCCTCCTTCCCAACACGTCAAGTTGGCATCCAGGCAATGACAAACAACGAGTTGGCAACACGAACTACAGCAACTAGTTGGCACCCTGGCAACGACTCAGCTTCAACAACCAACAAAGATCATCCTGGCATCACTCAACATCAACAACCACCAAGCGATCATCCTAGCAACAACCCACATCAGCTTCAACCCCCCAACGACGATGATCCTAGCAACTACCAACGCCAACCTCGACCATCAATGCCTGCACTAAAACTTCTGCAGTATCCAGCGCTCCAGCAGCATCCGGCTCATTCCTGCAGCCTCCAGCAGCCTTCAGCTCACTCCTGCAGCTTCCGGCTCACTCCAGCAGCATCCGGCTCACTCCAGCAGTATCCAGCACTCCTGCCGTTTTCCAGCTCACTCCTGCAGTATCCAGCACTCCTGCACCTTCCAGCACTCCTAGAGCATCCAGCACTCCTGCACCTTCCAGCTCACTCCTGCACCTTCCAGCACCTCCACCGTTTCCAACCATCTTCATTTCCTTTTCCTTTTAGAATAAACCTGTATATCATATATATCCTCGTTCTGTCGTCCATATTGTTTCACGGTCAGATTTAACGTCTTCAAAAATGTTAGCGGGCCTCTTGTGACCTCGTTCACCCCTTTCCGTGATACGGGGCCACTGGACCGCCCGCTACAGTATCATTAAAAATTCAATCATATCAAAACATCCAGATGACAACACAGCTTAAAAAAATACCCAAACACTTAGAAGACGTATTGTCCATTGAATTTGCACTTGCAGTGATAAACTGTCAACATGCAAATGGATGCAAGAACAAAGAAAAATTATTCATTTTTAAAAGTGTGTTTTCTTTTTGTTTTGTTTTTTTATTCCTTATTGAGAAAATTGTGATTGCTGTAATTTTTCATTTTGACACTTGTAGTCAAGTTCTGTTTTCAGTCAAGATTTCCCCAAGAAAGATTTGGAGTTTTCTTCAACCTGGACAGACCTTTTTTTACCTATTTCCATGGGAACCTCGTCCAAGTGATTCTCTCGCTTGTCTTCCCCACCACACACACACACACACCTCTTCATTTCCACTTTCCAGTTATTAGTTTTTTTTGTTGTTTTTTTTATTAACACAACAGATATAAATCAACTTTAAATTAAAAATATTGAATTACACAACAAAAGTGATTCCGAAATTAAATCTTATTAATTTAATTTAATAAGCAAAAAAAAAAAAAAGTAACCCTACTTCACTCACGCGATCGACAAAAATCTAAATAAAAATTCCCACATAAAATATTTTTAGTTAGAATCATTAATCTTTTCTTTTTTTGGCAAATTTCAAAAGGATAAATACATTGTGTAAACATTTAATAATTTTAAATTAAAGCATCCTTCTTGTGTTTAGTTTACCAAAAAGAAAAATAAATATCAAAATCTGCAAACAAAATCTCGATCATGGGGCAAGTGGCCTATGAAAAATGAAAACAACATTTAAGCAATAATAAAACCTGTTGGATTTTTTCAATATAAAGTATATTTTTTATCAGATACCATTGAATAAATAAACAGATGTAAAAATATTGAGTTCAAATTAGTTTTACGATGTGAAACTAATAAACTAAAGAAAAAGAAAAATCTTTCTTTCACATCATGTGTTTCTTCCTCAATTTTTTTTTTTACTGTAAAAAGGTTTTATCTTGTCTAAACAAAATAAAAGGTTTATTTTTCATGTACAAATACTGAAAAGTGAAATGAAACAAAGAGATGATCACTTTTTTAAAAAAAAACAATTAACTTACCTTATTGTTAATGTTGTTTTTAACTCGGGAATATTGTCGATTCGATTGTTTGAAAATTAAATTAAAGAAATACTTCCATTTTTTTTTTTCAATAAATGAAAACTCGCAAAATAATTACATTTAAAAACAAAATAAGTATATATTCTGAATAAACCAAATCTTTAAATGATTGTCAAATTATTTTGGTAGCAGTTGTGAATAAATAACGCCTTTTTTTCTTTGGGAATCAAAATCGCTTTTCCATCGTTTTCGAGACAATCAATTTCAAATTCTGAATAAAAAAGACTTTTTTCAATTGTTAAAATGTCTCTTCTTCTAATGATTGTTTGAATGGAATTTAACAAGTTCTCGTGTCTTCATAGCTTGTTTTATTTTCCTGTTTTGATCGTAAATGAATGTTTTTGTTTTTTACTTTGTTTTCGACAGAAAGGTCAGTAGGCGGTGTAAACAGAGATTAGTTCCTCGTAAATACAATGACGTTATCATTCATGCATGACTCAGCAAGAGATACAAAAACTAAAACTTGTCAATAAAAAAAACAGTAACAGGAAAACTTTTCTTTACTAACGCTATTTGTCCCTTGAAGGACTTTATCAAGGTAAATGTCAAATGTCTCGTAGGGGGCGAAAGGTGTTCGTAACGAAAAGTTTAAATTTGTCTATATTGATTCATAGTTTTGGGGGATTTTTTTTTCAGTTTTTTTTTTATATTTGAATTTTTACATAAAACTTTTGTACTCGTTTTTAATTTGATCCTGTCACAAGCATTAATGATTAGTTTTTGAACCAAGAAATGATTTTTGTGATATGTCTCCTTGTATAGGGTTGGTGCAAAGTTCTCGTGCACCCACCCAAATATATGATACCCCTCCCCACGTCTACTACATCTCAATTTTCATAGGGTAGCATTCATATAAAATACAAATTTTATTGTAACCTAATTAAGTAAAGTAATGGATCATATGCAATTAGGTGAACAATTCAACTAGAAAATTTTTTGCAGCAATTCTTAAAATCAATTTGAGATTTCTTTTAATAAAAATTTTAATAGTGAGAATAGTGAATTTTATACACAAGTGTTTTTTCAAGAATCAGTGAGAGCAAAAATTCACAGATTTGGACAACAAAAAAGACTCCAGAATGATGTCAAAATCTGCAAAAATGTTTCATTTTACTAGTCAGTTATTCTTTGTTTAATTTGAAAGATATATAAATGACTGTAGAAAAAAGCAAATGTTAATAAGATGACAAGGGTCACAAAGCACAAACTGGGGCCCCTAATCAGGCTTCCCACTCTGTCAGGGATAGTATGCACTGGCCTTATGTATTAGTCATTTGCATTTTCCAACACCATATATGATATGTCAATATGATAAAACACATTTCCAGGAAGTGTTAGGATTACAGTCCAACCTTTGTAATCCAGTACCCTTGGAACAAGGCCACAGAAAATGACAGACAACAGAAATCACGCCTAAAAAAGCCCTATATAAACATAGTCTTGCCAGTTCATTCCACATATATATTGCTGCAATATCAAGTGTAGAACAAAGCTTAAAAAAAGTAAATAAATCAATCATTAAAGCTTCAAAATAAAGTGTAAGTATGCAAAATGTGATTATCTCCCATTGGTTGAAATGAGGTCATGTAAGTTACATGACAGCTGCTTAGTTATGTCACTTCATAGAGTGACAAAAGTGCCCATCCAGCAGTCAGTTTCCAGAAGTTAAACCAAGCAGTTGCTGTTTTAGCCGTATGAGGAGGCTCACAAGCCTGAGGCATCATTTTCCTACTGGAAAAGATCTCCTCACTAGAGACAAGTTAATGATAAATCTTGCCTGCTTAAATTATAGAAATTATCTGTAGCTCAGTCCTCATATTGGGAAATATACATGACTTGCCATTTTCTATTTTGAGAAATATGTCCTCACTAGTGACATAGAAGATAAATCCAGCCTGCTCAAATCTCCGCTGGGGAAATATAAATATGGCTGCTCCACATGGCCTCACCGTTTTCCTGTTGGGATAATATGGTTTCTTGAGAAACATTGAAGAAACCTCCAGCAGCTTGATTTCCCATTGGGAAATAATACAAGTAAGATTCTATTTCTCTTCACCATTTTTGTACTACTTGTTGTGGTATACATGTGTTATAGTTTCTCTGACTGAGATAAATGTATATGTTTGTATATAATTTTGTATATGACTTAGTGGTATAAAACTCTCTGTGAACATAGTATGTTTATCATTCCTTTTGTTTTCAGTTATTCCATTCCATCTGTGTATTAAGATGCTATTACATCATGGATATAATAATGCCTATAATGGTGGAAATGCAAATTGAATGAATATTCCTTTTCTTCCATAACTCATTCATTAAAGGTTTTTATTGTTTCATGAAATACAAAGATGAAAAAAGCCTAAAACCAAAAAATAATATATCCTTACTCTCCTGAATGGGTAAATATGCAGCTGTGTATAAGAAATGAGTAAGACCATATGGCAAGAACACTCTGCTGCTGTCAGCTGCTGTGGAAAATTGTAAACAACATGTGGTGCTGTCCTTGTATTTGCTCAACAAACTAATAGCAGTTGATTAAAAAAAATTATCAGACCCCACACTAAAGGTGTTATACTGTATCAAGTTTCTATTTTCCCTGCATATGATGATTATCATTCTATGATAATTTTGCATAAAAACTTCACAAAAACTAATGAAAAAAATATTATTAGATACTACCAAAATGAAATAAAAATAAATTACCATAAATCAGGGAATTATCTGATTTAAATGAAATATTCAACACTTATTTTATTCATTAATGCATGAATTGTATAATGTATAGCTTATTTTATTAGAAAACTTTGTAGAAATATTTTGGGTCGAGTCAGTTGCCACCCGACTTTGTCCCATTCCAATACATCATGAATACAATACTTTTAAAATTGGGTGGCATGACAAATATTTGCTTATATAGAAAAAAATCCCTAAAGTTATTATTTCAATAAAAAAGAAAAAATTGAATATCAAATCTGAACATTTTGAAAATTTGTCCTGAAATCTTACTAAAATAATTCAATAAAACTCAAAAAATAAATTTTTGAGAGTTGGTACTTGCATAATTTTATAAAACACATTATTTTTTCAGATTTGACAAGGAAAAAAATCTATAATGAATATTTATTTTTGAATAATTTACTTGAAATTTTTTGTTTGCAGATGACAAATATGATTATTTTTATTAAATAAAACGAGTGGGGAAATTCAAAAAATGTAAAGATTGATGGGATTTACGCATCAGAAATATTTTTAAAAATTTTATTTTATATTATCTTTTAGAAACTATTAAATTATTTTTCTGTACTGGAGATCAAAGAGGGGATAATTTAACAATTTTGAATTACCTCCCTTTCGGTTATACAACGTTAAAAAATAATTATGTATGATGTCTGGAATATTTTATGACATTGGTAGTTGAAAGAAAACAAAGGGAACACAATTGATAACCAGCATCAATTCAATAAGTTTTTATTCAATGTTTCCCAGTTTTTTTTTCTTTTATAAAGGCAACTTTTTTAGTATAATAAATTTTCTTAAAATAATTATAAAGACATGATTTGGTGCAGTTATTTATTTCATATCAAAGAGTTAAAAATATAAATACAGATTAAATGTCAAATAGTTAAAAAAAAAATAAAAGAAAGAAAGAATAAATGTAATGGATAAAAAGATATTACTTCCTTTCATTATTTTTTATAAAATATTTTTATGTTATATAATTTTATGTAATATGATATTTATAAGATTATTTTTAAACATAAACAAAAGCAGTGTCTGTATTTTGACAGTTTTGCACTTTTATATTTAATTAAATTTGAGGAATCATTTTTTGTAAAAATGGGTTTCTTGAGGGTAACAGCTCTTGTTTGACCTCTGAACTTGTTGACAAGTGGAATATACCTTGCTTTGTTCAAAGAAGTTTTTCGCTATATTTTACACATAGAGTAAATAATATTTTTTCGAAATTCTGTTAGTTATTTCTTAATTTTACTAATTTTCTTTGAAACTAATATTTAGGATAGATATTTGATCTTTAAGAGATTTTTAAAGTCTCTTTAATTTTCTGTCATCATTTTTCAATTAAAATGGTGAATCAATGATAGATCAACTGTGACAATGTTTTAAAAATGTCTTAAAATCTCATTGAAATGTGTCAAATTATTTTTTGTTTATTTTTATAGACTAGCTTTAGGCTATTATCTTTCAAATTGAACCAAACATTTACTAAAAAGGAGACATTTAAATTATTTTAATTGTGTTTTTAAGTTGTTTTAGCTCAAATTTTGGTGATAGCTAAATATTATCTACTAAGTTTGGTGAGGGTATGCTCCATCAGCTGAAGACTGTGTAGCAATAGAAAATCAAGGAAACCAAAATTTCACTATCTCTAAAAATAGATATGTAATCAGAGTCGCCAGACCATAAAGCTATATTTCAACCAACCAATCAGAAAGCTTTCACAACCAGGATATAAGGCCATGAGCCAATGCGAATCAAAGCAGTACTTCCAAAGTGGATCCCTAGAGATGTAATGAAATGAAAAATCAACCTAAACTAGAACTGATGGATTAGTTTTGTCCATTCTACACATCATTATAACAAACATTGTTATACAATAACCTCAACAAATCCACCATAGCTGCATAGCTTTTCAAAACTAAATTACAACTTTATCATTTACTAATAGTAATAACTGCAAAGATTTTTATGTCTTTTTAAAATGATAAAGATTATTGAGAGAATATACAGTAATAGCAGTATTAAGAGAAAAACTGTCTTTTTTGACACATCGCTTTTTGCAGGTACATTTGTTAAACTTTGCGAAACCAAAATAAAATATGTTGTAGGTTAGCAAGTATAATTTAATGTGTTAGAAATCAAAAATCACATTATTTTATGGCATAACAATAAGTAAAAGAAAAATAAAACTCTGAATAAAGAGACAAATAAAAAATAAAATAAAAATAGGAAAATGCAGACATATTAAATATAACTCCAAACTATTGCCAGTTAGACAAAGCAAACTTTCACCTACCTTTCTGATCACTTTCCCTTTTTTGATCTTTTATGCCAATACCAACTGTAAAGCCTAGAACTTTATGATGAGTTGAAACGTCAATGACCAATAAAAACCCATTTTCTTACATGTACTATAAACATCTATTTACACCATATGCAAAACCACAAAGTTTGACAAAGAATCAAAATATCAAGAATTAATGAAAAACTCTGAACTTCTCACACATCATATAGCTCACACACAATATATAACCAGGAGAAAAGTGAATAATTTTCTCCAGTCACATATCTCTCTTTGCACATAGGCATGTAATGATATTGGATCACCACAATTTTCATTTTCATTTGGTTGTTGACACAAAACAACTCAAACTTTCTTTCTTGCTCCTTACCAAATGTTTAACAATAATATATGTCTGAAATAAATATTTAAATTTGTTGATATCAGTTCATATGTTAATTTATGAAATGTAAATATCACTGTTGGCTTAACTTTCCTACTCCTTTCCTAATTAGTGTGTACTGCACTTGGCTGACTGGTTATATCTCCCTTAATGGCCAGTCAGTACCCCTCCCTCTACCGAAAACAGTTTTGCAATAGATGAAGTGAAAAGTAGTTGTCTCCTGGAACTTTTTGCAACATGACAAGCTAGATTTGTGAATTGTACTTGATAGCTGCACCGAACATGGGTCAAGTTCTGTAGATCCTTCTCCCTGCTCATCTATGCAAAGCAACTTTTATTCAGGTATTTGACCATGCATGCAAATTAGTGATAGTTTTAATACATAAACTGTAAATGGAGGCTCCAACAAGGCTGGTGAGACATCATGGCCTCATAGCCACAGGTAGGTTGAAATTACTTGGTCCTATTTCACCACATGAGTAAGGAGAGACTTTTGTAATACTTACTGGCTTTCCTTTTCATGAACACATATAACACATCTGTACACTTTGTTTGCATGTTCTCTAAAATAAAACATTTCGTTTACATTCTTTCAACTTCTCCCTAGCCATCTTTACCCAAACCAATGTTTGGGTAAATATAGCAGGTATTATTAAGGCTTCCTACAGGTAAACTCAACATCACAATCAACATCAGAATGACAAATGTGAGTGTTTACATCCTTGCCCCACAAATCAACTGGGAGGCCACCAAACAAGTCACTGTAATAGCAGAAAACAAAAACAACTAAAAAAAAAAAAAAACCTGGTGAAAACTTATTTGCCCGATTGTAACCTGTAGGGGAGAGGATTGGGGGACTTCACTGAATCCTCACTCTACTTCAACACTATGGAAACAGTAGCAACAGCACCAATGTCACCATGACAAATTCTGCCTCTACTCTCATCTTTTGAGATTTTTATTGTCTCAGGCTGCCACTGATTCATAAAAGAACCAGCCAATTGTTTCAGTGGCCTGTTTTAAAAACAAGGCACTTTAACCGTTTCTTTTTCCTTATTTTCTCTTCACATAGAGTGCTACCTGCTGTCTATAACTTAAAGGTAATTGATCTTTGTTCTTGACTGTTGCAAAAAATGCATGCAACTGTTGCAGAGGTATGGTGTTAGAAAAAAATAATATATATATATATATCAGAAGGTATTATTTGTGTTGGCTGTGTGAATATAGATTTGTTTAGCAAACTGTATGTTCTTTGAGTAGAATTCTTGTTGTCTTGATAAAAATCATAGATGTTAAATTTGAAGTGTAGTTTGTTTGGTGAGTGAGTGAATTCAAAGTTTGGGATTATGTTAGGAAATCTAACTTAGAAACTTCAAAAATTTGAATGGCATGAATTTGTTTAGTGAATTGTTTGAGGCCACGAAGCTCACTGTTAAGAGTTGAATAAGTTTCTGTTGCTTGTAGTTGATGAATTAAGAGATGTTCAATGTTCGTACGGACATGTGTGCGTGTGTGTGTCATAGCATTTTCCCTTAAAGGGACAAACGTGACCTTTCCATAGAACTACATTACTGTGGGTCTGAGAAGATAGGAAAGAGAGAGAGTTGAAGATGTGTCCTTATATTTATAATGTTGTATGTCACGTGATAGGCTCAAAACACATAGACAGATTTTAATTTTAACCATACATATGTAGTGGAAAACATGATATCAGCATTAATTGACCAATGAGGAGTCAGAGAAATATCAAGGCACTGTGATTCACTTTTTTTTTACAGAGTTTGTCGATTGCAGTACTGTTACATAAGAAATGTATTGGAATCTTTTTTAACCAATGGAATTAGATCACAAATAAAATATTTTTAAATTGAAGTAGGATTCTAAACAATCATGGAGCTCTTTGCCCTCTGCCCTAGTTTACTACACAGCCCCTCTTACAAATTGAAAAAGAAGGTAAAATAGCAAAAAACATTACAAATTATTCAAAATTGGCTTCTTGAAAAAAGAGTAAATCAAGAAGAATGAATTATTTGTTTTAAAATTTGGTTTGATAAAAATTAATATTATATTTATTTTTTTTAGCACCTGTAGTTTCTAAGCAATCATTCCACTACGTATTTATCAGGTTTGATGTTACTTCAGTAACTAAATGGGAACCAATTCTTTCAGCATAACTTGACTATAGTATAAGCGATTCATTTGACTTGAACCTGATCCTCAAATTGCTGTTCACAAGGAACTAGTTTCTACCGTCACCAGAGAGTTACTTCCCCTGTTTGAGCGGCGATGTGCTGAGTTGCATTTTTCTGTTGTTTGAAATTTAACACTTTCTTTTCTTTCATTCAACAACACAAAAAAAGAAATATCTTTGTTTTATGGACTTCAAAATGAGACAATCGAGTCAGAAATAACGGCGCCCATGAAGAAAAGGTAAGTGTTTTAATTATTTCACTAAAAAGATATTTTGTTTTTCTAAGTAATAATTGGCTTCAGTACACGATACAATTCATTCAGATTAGTTAAGTAACGAGCATTTATTTTTCATACTGTAAAAAAATTAACCTTTTTACAATTTTACAAAACGTATACTTTTCATTTGGAACATTTATTTAATTAATAATTCCTCCAAAATACCGCTAACCGGAACCCCCTTTTAAAAATAGTTTTTAAAAAGTTTAAAATATTGAAATAAAATTGTATTGAAAATCCAATTGTTTAAAAAAGAGATAAGTTATACAATGTACATTGGTTGTAAAAACTGAATATCATCTGTTTTAGCGTTTCAAATGGTTTTTACGTAGACAGTAATAACATCCATGAATCTTACAAGAAATTTAAAACCGATTTAATGCCGATCGTAGTTGTGTACAAAACAAATCTTTTGAAATGCTAAAAGTAAAACCGACTATCCAGTAAATTTTGATTAGGGATAAGAAGTATTCTGATTGTTCTTGGTTTTGTAAGTGTTAAATTATTATATGTTTACTTTTCGCCAGATCTTTAAATTTTGTCAAAGTTTTTTTAAAAAAATAAAAAGTACCTGTTGAGTGTTGACCATTAATAGATTTTGTTAAAAATTACATGTTGCACAAGATTCTTGGGCAACAAGCTTTACGATTTATGATTAGTAAATATAGTTTTTTTACTTATAACAATATTCTATTATTGAAACTTTTAAAAGATTTAAAAACTTTACAGATTATTAATTAAAAAAACTTTCTATTTAAAAAAAATGAAAAATCTAAAAATTCATTATTCATTGAGAAAATGTTTTTTCTTAAGAGAACTATCCTTAACCTATGAATGCAATTTTAAAAAAGCTTTTTTAATAATGTCTTAATTTTAATTTTTATTGCATTTATTTTACAATTCAGAGCAGATTTTTGGTAAGATGGGGTCTAATTTTGAAAAAAAAAAAACATTGATCATTTAAATTCTCCAAGGAATTCTGCTTTTATAGTCATTAAAAATTATCTCGTTGAATTTCCCGAGTTTTTCATAAAATTAAGTAAGTGGGGTGTTATAGGTATATCCATTAGGTCACGTAAAAAAGTGGCATATCACGATTAAAAATGACTCATAAATCAACGAAAACAAAGTTTTGTTTAAGTTATGTTTATGTTGTTATGAAGAGGAAAGACCAAAGTATTTTTAAAATATTTTTTGAAATTTTTTACTCCTTTCTAGCACGTAGAAAATTTTGCTTAAAAATTATGTTTTTTTTACGACAGCGCGAAACAACTAAAAAAAGGTTTGTTTTATTTTGCGCTTTTCCCGAGGAAAACACACGTTTAGGTACCTCCACTAATTTACTGAAAAAAAGAGCATATTATGATTAAAAAAATGCCCCCCACCCAAAAAAAATTATCAAAATTTTTGTTATTAAACGGAAAGACCTTTTATTATTTAATTATATATTTTTTTAATTCTTTGTAGAAAATTCAAAATTCTGGTTAAAAATCTTGTTTTTCTTGAGTCAGTACAGATTATAAATAAGCATATAATATTTTAGCATCATAGATTTTAAAATTGTCAGATTTTAATGAAACTTTCAGGACTTATACACAAATTAATTATTTTCAAAATGTTTTTGTTTTTTTTAGAAAAGCTTGATATATATATATATATATATATATATATATATATATATATATATATATATATTCTACATGTAAATAATCTGCAATATTATTTAGACAATTGGAACTATTTGTGCCCATATTTCTTTACTAACAAACATTTTAAAATATTTTTTTTCTTTGAAAGGAATAGGAAAAGAAAAAACATCAACTAAATTATCCCAAATATTAAAAAAAAGTGCATACAATGAAAAACAAGACACAAAACTACTACATGAAATTTGAAATTTACAAACATTTATTATTAAACAAATATAAAACAATATAACAAAGTACAACTTTTACTAAAAAAGGCTTGCACAAAAATTACTTCATGTGCCTTATTATAAACAAGGCAAGATAGCATAACAAAATTATGGAAATAATTGACTCTAAAAAAAGATTTAAGACATTTTTTTTTTTTTTTTCAAATCATGAAAGAAAATATTTTGAGTAGGTAATAAACTGTTGGGAAAAAAGAAGAAATTACTCTTAGAAAAAAGTGCACCCACCAAATAGATAAATGAAAAAAAGCCTGTGTATTCCCCATGAGAGTTTCATGAAGGTTTAAGATATTGCAATTTCATTGGGTTTTCTTTCTGCTTGGGTTCCATATGTTTCTTTGGTTTTTACTTTTCCCATGAGATTTCCAAGATGTTTTACAATATTGTGAAATCTTTTGTTGGTGTAGTTTTTAAAAATGCCAAAACCCTTCTGCCAACTTTCACACAAGTAAGTCTAAAACCTTTTCGCAGCCATCCAGTCTGCTTCATATCTTCTGTATGACATATCACTCTCTTTTGCTGCCACCAACTGGCTTCATCTCTTCTGAAGTCTAACTACCTTCTGCCTGTTCTCCACTGATGCAAGTTCTTATATACACTCAGGAGTGGATTAAGCAAGCTTCAACTTTAAATTTACAAGGATGGAAACTAATGATGTGACAATTAATTGGAATCAAGAATTGGAGTGTTAGAATTGGGGAATTTTTAACCTAATTTCTGATTCCCAAAATGATTCTTTGAATTTTTTTTTTGTTTAAAAGTTAATTTTTCATTTCTATTTTTTGATTTTAAATTATCAGTAAAACTAAAACCTATAGATCATAATAACACCTAAGTATGATGTATTGTACTTGTGAAAAGAAAAAAAAAGAATAAAATGTGCAAGTTTCTACTCAGTTTTCAAACTTTCCATAAAGTTTGCTAGTTTAAAGTCTGTTTCAGTTCAAAATAATTTTTTTATTTTTTATTTCTTTTTAAACATTAATTCACCCATTTAATATTATAAATTTAATAATTATAATCAAAATTATTTAATATATACACAAAATGAATTCATGTTGTTGTTCTGTCGGGTTCTCTTTTAAGACAATTTTTATTATTTTTTTTTAATTTATAAAAAAAGAAAAAAAAATGAATGTATGGAATTCATGCCAATGTCATATTTGATTTCTTCACATAAAAAAATTGACCTTGTGTCACAAATTATCCTTGTAGTGAGCCAGTTAAATTACAATTTGTTTTTATAATAGTTTTAATCTATGAAATCATTTTTAATCTGTTATTAAAAAGATTTATTTTTGTTTACATTGCATACTATGTAAACAAAAATAAATCTTCTTTTCACTAATCAAGACTTAAAAAACTAAACCTTTTTATGAAGCTTAAATTTGTTTCTACAAAATTCATGTATTTCTTAAAATTTTATAGCTTTAAAAAAATAAACTTTAATTTGAAGTTTCCTAAAAATAAAGCTTTTTCACATAAAAGTTAAAAATTTGATTTCCATCAAAAACTGTATTTAATTTTATTTTACTAAATTCTTTTTTTTTTTTTTTTTTTTTGGCATAATTGAACTTTCCTGTGTTAAATTGTTATGGCATTTAAAATATTTTAAATTTTTTTCTCATTTATTCCTCCTCAGAGCTAAATGAGATACAAGTTTTATAAGTAGAAGTGTATAAAAAAACAAGTATTTTTATCCCATTTTTATCTGGTGGGATTAATCTATAGTTTTTTATTTCCACTTTTAACATGATTTGTTTTAACATTTTTAAAATAAAACTAGTAAAATTTCATCTTCTAATGATCGAATAAATAACAAAAAAAAATTGATCCCATGCAAAAAATACACATTTCCAGTTCTCGTCCTTATGAAGATTTTAATCATTTTTAATCTTATTTTTATTTTAATGCTTTGTAACTGTTGAATCTCGTACATTATAAAATGATCAAGATGGATATCGGTGATATTTAGCTTTCAGTTTCATAATATTTTTTAAATTTATTGTAAAGTTTGCTAAAATTGCATATATCTCTTTAAAAAAATCAAGGAATATGTTTTTATGTGTTGTTGCACTTTTACTTTTTTCTTTTAACAAAAATGAAAAATTTTCTGATTTGTTTTAGAAATTATTAAATTTTTTAGTTGTAACAAATTCATTTTAGACAGTAAAATTTATTAGTGATTAAATTTTTTAGATAAGATTGAAAACCCTTTATTATTTATTTATTAAGTTGCTGTGATAATTCATATTTAATTCTTATTAAATATCTGTAAGCAAATTCAAAATTTGCATTTATTTTTTATTCACTGTCCTGCAGGATTAGGTACTCCTTGTACTTTATCAAAATATATGCATGAGTTAAACCACAATGCATAGGTTGATGCCTTTCTGCTTAGAGTATTATTGTTGCAATATTTTTATATATATATATATATATATATATATATATATATATATATATATATTAGGGTGTCTCTTACATTTGAAATGCATGCAGTAATTGTATTGTCACACCTAAGTTTGTCACATATGAGATTTTAAGGAGATTGCATAATATTTAGAGGGTGCCTTTGCTTGTTAAAATTTAAATGGTGGACAAAAATAAACCCATTTTTATTTTACAATTAATAGCAAATCATTAGAAAACTAGAAACATTTTTTATCTAACAGTGAAAAATTTAAATTTCAACCAATGTTTATTATTTTCAAACCCCAATTACGGCAAGGGTATCCAATACCAAACAGAAAAGTATAGTTTGGAAATTTTTTCAGAATTCTGATGATAACCAAAGTAAAGCAATATGTTAACTGTAGCTAAGTACTCAAGTGATTTACATCAAGAAATTATCTTTATTGTTTAAACCCTTACCCAGTTTTTTTTCATAAGCTTTTTCTTCATTTTTCTACTAAATGTTTTATTAATAAATGTTCTTTGTTCATTAAGTTTCCAAGCCAGCAGTAGAACCTGAAAATAATGAATTTTAATCATTGTAGGTATTGGAATTGGACATTTAGAACAGTATCAGGAAATGTATCAGAATCAGTAAAAATATTGGTATCCTATCATAACATACAAGGGTAATGTATTTTTTCTGAATTTGAAAAAATGAATCCCCAACAGTCCACCATGACAGTTATATCTGGTGGTTCATTTTAAAGTCAATTCTCAATTAAAAAAACTTTTACACACAAACAATTTTTAATAAATTGCCTAGTTTTCTTTTAATACATTTCTCCCAAAAGTAAGTGTATATAACAAACTCCAACTATTTAACATTTATTTACTTACACTTTTTAATTATTATTTTATTTTATATAACTAATTAATAAAATGTTTTCCTAATTCATTCTTCAACCTTCAATAAGGTGTATTTTTTTGACAAAAAAATAAAATTATATTACCAAAAAATATTGTTACTTGGATAATAAATATTAATAATAACTTTAGTTTCAACACTTAGAGAAAAGTGTGATATAAGAAAAAGAAAAAACAGTGTTTGACAATATTTTGAAACTATGTCAGTTGTCTTCAAGCTATGGTTAAAAATTGTATAAAAATATAAAAAATCATAAATCTTTGTGTAAACATTGCTTGTCTTTGTGAAAAAAAATGACTGTACTGGTAATCAACATGTCAAAATGAATGAAACACGGCCAGCATTACATCAGTCATTTAACTTTAGTTTAACTCACTTTATTTCTATCTTAAAATTGATTAGAATCACTTTCTCTTTCCTTTTTCATTTTCTCTTCAAAATCAATTCCTTTTCTTTATCAATTCATTGATTTACAGGTTGCCACTCACCAATGTCCATCCCATTTCAATTGTTAATTATCAGCTTTAAATAAATCTTATAAGAAACTAATGATTCCCTCTCTTATTTGTTCTATAACCTTCTTTACAATGAAAAAGAACACACATATACACTCAGAAAAGTCTGCACCATTTGTAAATCCCTTTTTGTTGCAGACTATTTTGAATACTTCAAAGTGTCAGTTAAACAAAACTTTTGCTTCAAAAATTTTATGATAATATACTTTACAATAAAAAGTTTAGATTTTGTGTAGGAAACAGATCAGCTGTTAGCAAACTGTAAATGTATGTATGTATATGTGTGCAGGGCCAGATTTAGGCCTTAAGAGGTCTCTGGGCTAATACAATTTGGGGGCCCCTTCATTACATGTTTGCCCTATATGTCTATAAAAAAAAGATATATTTTTAGATGATGCATTTTTTAGTGTAAAACATGAAACACTTCACTAAAGTTTTTAATGATTTTGGAACTCCTCTATTTCATTAGCAACTTCATATTTTTTTTATCTAAACTTTATGTCCTACAGAAATGTATCTAGAGTGAACAGCCTGTATTACATTGAAATTGTAGGCTTAAAATTTGGTAGCAGAGCATTTTAAAAGACCCACTCCAACTAACACTCTAAATTGTTCCAAATTAGTTCAAATGTGCACCATTAAATCTGAAAATAAACAAATTCTCCTCTGTTCTTTATTTTTTTAAATTTTATCAGGGGCCCAAAACTAAAGCTGTCCCCAAACTCCTGAACTGCAGTTCATGCTATCCCATATATAAATCTGACACTGTGTTTGTGTTCAGGTAATACCTTATTATGAAATATTTAGTTAGAATTAAAATATATTAGTAATGGTCTGTTCTCTCATTTCATACTCAAAAGGTACTCCACTCTTATAGACGTGTGCCAGGCTAAGCTAAGCTTATTAAACACTTAATGCTTATGTGTTCATGTCTGTCAAATTTGTATGATTAAAAGGTTAGGAAAATTTATGGAAAATGTTGCAGAAAGTGTTAATTTCTGCTTTGAAGAGGTTGTTAGTTTTGATTACTTTTTAAAAGATTTCTATGTGTTTTTGTTTTCAGATTTGGTTGTCTGAGGATATCCAAATGGATTAGAAATAATATTTCACCAGTATTATCAATTTTCTACCAAAATTAATGCTAAATGTAGTCAGCATCAAAAATTGCATAGCTACAAATGAGTAGCAATTTTTAGCTCTAAGGTTTTTCAGTTAAAAGTTTCTGCAAACAATTCTAGCAATAAAACTCTTTGAGATCTTTGGAGAAATGAAAAACTCTAATGAGGAAAACTCTGTATCCAAAGGTAGTGATACAATTACTTTGAAGAATTCTTTGCCAAAACCAGGAAAAAAAACTTTTTATTGTGAGTTGTGCAATTCTCAATTTTCAAACACTTCTAACCTTGACTATCACATGAGTATCCACACCAGTCAAAAACCATTCCACTGTGAAATTTGCAGACTATTATTCTCTGACAGTTTTCAACTTGAAATACATATGCAAGCACATGCTGTTGAAAAATCTTTCCAATGTGATTTGTGTGGATCTAAGTTTTCTCAAAGATCAGTGCTTAAACGACACATACGGATTCACACAGGAGAAAAACCTTTCAGCTGTGACTTTTGTGGTTCAAGGTTTTCTCAAAATTCACATCTTCAACAGCACAAGCGGATACATACTGGTGAGAAGCCATTCAACTGTAACCTGTGTAATTCCAAATTCTCTTACAGCACAGCGCTTAAAACTCATGTGCAAGTCCATACTGGCATCAAACCATTCAACTGTGATGTCTGTGGATCAAACTTTTCTCGAAATGAACATCTCAAAAGTCACATGCAGGTGCACACAGGTGCAAAACCCTATGAGTGTGAGATTTGCAAATCAAAATTTTCAAGGAGTCATCATCTCAAAATTCACATCAGGACACACACTGGAGAGAAACCTTTCCAGTGTGACATTTGTGAGTCAAAATTTTCCAACAGTACAAATCTTAAAGCCCATAAGCAAACACACACAGGTGTAAGGCCTTTTCAATGTGAAGTTTGTGAGTCAAAGTTTTCAACTAGTTCCATTCTAAAAACACACATGCGAATACACACTGGGGAAAAGCCTTTTCACTGTGAAATTTGTGGGATAGAATTTTCTCACAGTGCAAGCCTAAAAAAACATTCTCTCACGCACCTAAGGAAGAAACATCTACTGTTAAATTAAGATTGTAATTGTTTAAATTATTCAAATAGCATCACTTGATAGCCATAGCAGAGGGCAGAATGGAGATAAGGGGTGAATTTAAAAAACAGAACATTATATAATTAAAGTTTTTTAATGTTAACTATCATAGTATATAGAAATGCAAAAACCATTATCAGAATTTTCAGTTTTGATTTGGGGCCATTTTCTCAAGAAAACTCTTGAATATCCAAATTTGTGGCATTGAATATTCAGCACTGGATAATTTCAAGAGAAATTTTCCTGAAAGCTAGGTAATACCCATGTCATTCTATATTACTGGGCTACTCATAGGGCAATTAAAGGTCTCTTTCAAAATGTTTGAATTTCAAAAATTTTGTGATAAATGTTAAAAATTAGGCAGATTCGTAATACATAACTTTTTCATTAATTTTGTAGAATAAAAATATTACATTTGCTTCTATTTTGTTTTAAAATACTTTTTAGAAAATAAAACAGAAATTAGTTATAAAATATTAACTTTTATCATCAATATATTTGCTCTAATAACAATATCATAGAGAAAAAAACATTAAATTAATTTTGTGTAGCAATGGCATATTTAAATAAAATTTGCCATAAGAACAACCAAGGAAAATGTCTGTTTAAAATCAAACAAAATCAAAACATAGAATATTAAAATTATTTCTTTAACTTGAATAAAATTTTACATTTTTGGGTTATAAGCATACAGCCTTGTCTAGATCTTCATTTTTTTTAAATTTTCCAGTGTAGAAAGCAACATTACAATCTAAGATTTTCTAACTTCTCATAATGCTCTCTTCCCACAATATTTTTTTATAAAAGAAATTGCTGCCTGTCACTGCTTCTATCTCTCCCCCACCACAATGTAAATGACATTTTCTTTTCTTCATTCAAACTACAGGCCCCCATGATCCTATAAGATCATTTCACACAACACAGTCGTCTGCCTAGATTAGCACTCTCTCTCTCTTTGCAGTCTTTGTATTGGTGCCATTTCATTTCTATCTCCTCCATGTTCAGAATTCACATACTCATCGTCTGCATGAACCAATCACCTTAAATCCCAAATATGCTGTGGCATGCCATAAATGGTCAGGTTGTTAGGTGATTGCACTCCAGTCACCACCCCTCTACCCCACTGTATTGTTCACTGTGCATTTGGTGGCTTCACCCAAATCTCTTCCCCTATTTGGATTCTAGCCTCGATTTCCTCATCAGTATTCAAGGATATATCTTTCGAGTGCCTCTATTTGTAGGTTTGTGATACCATCTTCTTTCTCTGTTTGATCTTAGATGCCATGTTGTACCAAAATGTCACTTCAACAGGCAATATCACTCTTCTCTCAGCTATTGCTTTCATGGTCTGATAGTGTCACTCCACTATTCCATTTACCCCTGGGCTGTGTAGTATCTTATTTTCCATTTTTCAAGCATTGCTTGGAGAAGTTCCGAGCAGAAAACCATGCCATTGTCTATTACCACCTCCACTACTTGACTTCGTTCAAGAATTCTTCTCCAGTTTTTCTGCAGCCACAGCTGCTGTTTCTGCATGCAATTTGCTCCATATTGTCAGATACTGAGGTCCACAGTCAATCATTGACAAGTATGCACCCCCATGATAATATGTTATATCAACAGCTAACCTCATCCAATTGTTTCTCATTCCAATCTAACTAGGATCATGCACATTCAGAACAGGGCCAGTCAATTGATATCTGAGGCAGTTACTGACTACCCTCTGGACTTCTTCACTTTTTATGAGTGGGTCGATTTTTCACACCAAATATAGAGTCCTGTCCACTCCCATATGATGCATACTGTGCAACTCTTCTTTGGTCCCTAGACAGCATACTGGAGGTAGGCCCACTTAAGATCCACAATCATAGTTCCTCCCCTGCATCTGTCTTCGCTTTCTCATCTTTTCGTCACACATATTATATTGCTGCCAGTATGGCACTCTACATAACTGTTCAATTCCCAAAAATCTAATACTGTCCTGACTTTTCCTTTTGTAGCTTGGACCACTGCCATCAATGGTAACGCTCCTTTTACTTCACCCTTCCATGGCAAGAGAGTACCCTCTGTAATCCATCTTTCCACCACCTCTCTACACTTTTTCTTCCTTTCAAGGAATTCTTGTAGTATTCCACCTTGTTTTTTTTAATACTGGAGACTCTCTTATCCAGTTTCATCCCATGGTCCATTTCTTTCCATTGACTGCTGCTGTGAAGTCCTTGTCTTCAATTTTGAAAGAGTTCAGAATTTGGACAGCTGCAGCACAGTGTACCTCTCCAAACTTCACCTTGCCATTTTTTATTCACACTTTCCAGCTTAATTATCACATTTATTCTAACAACAATGTCAATCCCTTCAATGACATGATCAACAATAATTACCTCTATTTTTATCCTTGTTCCACCTACTTTTATCTCCACCTGCCAGGTTCCTTTACATTTTACCTCTTTTCCATCAACTGTTTTTACAGCACCACTGGCACTCCATCTGTTCACAAGCTTGGGATTAAGTAAAGTTGTGCAGCCACTATCACACCACCCACTAAAAATTCTATGATTGGTAGAGATTGGTATTGTGCCTGGTTCGACGGGGTAGCTACTGGCGCAGAAGCTCCCCCTTGCTCATTTCCCTGACCCTGAGGGCAATATCTTACAATATGCCCCAATCTCTCACAATTGTAGCACATTACTTTTGTTTTCTGTGGTTCCTTTCAGTCTCTAATTAGGTGTGATCCCTAACATCTATAGTACCTAATATTCAATGATTCCATATGACCTTTGTTTTCTTTTGGTCCCATACTTTGTGCAATCACTTCCACTGTTCTTGGCTCTTGAATTCTTTTGCTGACCAAGAGCCTTGTTGATGGTATCATTTCATAGAGGTCCATATTTTCTCTACCAAGCACTTGTTGCAGCACCAGAGATACGTCACACAGGAAGCCTGTCACAAAAGCTAGTTTCATCATCTGATCCAGTCTTCTCCCTAGATATTCTGCCAACCCTACCAGTCTTTTGATATTATTGACGTAGATGTCCACTAATTCCCATGTCCTTCTCTTGAGCTTTTCATAAGCTTCAAAGGACCCTTCAGTGAATACTTTCTTCAGTTTGGTATCTATCATGTCCTCATCACTCATTTCAAGGTAGAGGGCAAGTGTATTTCCTTGCAGAAAAAGTGGAAGGAAACTAGCAAGGTCTGGCACTTTTTGAAGCTTGGTGACTAATTTCACTTTCTTTATCCATGTAACTATATCATCTCCACTAAACAGTGGTATTACGTCTCTACCCAATCTCACCATTCCAGACTCCATATTGCCAAAATAGCTTGTGGTTCAAAAAATAAAAAAAAGTTCTAGGATTAGAATTCTCTTGTCCTTCTCTGAAAACTCTTCTTTCTCGCAACCTTTCTCATATAAGACAAAAGAAAAAGATGCCAACTCCTATTTTCAGAAGACCTTTATAACTTCCTTCCCATAATTCTCTCTTCTTACAATATCTTTCTATAAAAGAAATCACCCCCTGTTACTGCTTCTTTCTCTTTCCCCCATCACCACAAGGTAAGAAATCGGATGTTCAGTAACATCCATTTCATATTTCATGTGAACTGATTTATTTAGCATCTGTTTATGGAAGGAAAAGTTACTTTTATGGTTAGTAGATGAAGTTCAAACTATACTTGCTTATATTATTTTCCACTAATGTCCTTGATGAAGGCATAAACTCAAATCTTCCTGTGATCTCATGTAAGCTATAATGGTTGATGCAAGAAAAGTGGTTAAGTGGGTGCTTGGGTAATCCACTTTTTAATTATTATATTAATTGGCGAGTCAATGCCAGTAAAATGGCTGATGCCTCCATTTTCATCCTTGACACATGAAAGCCAGAATTTATACATAACAGTCATTTCAAAATAATGTCTATTATGTTGTCCCTTGTTCAGCTGATGGTATGATGGCAGAAGCTGAACTTCCTCACTAATCTCATTTTTTTTTTTTGCCTTGTTATAGATGTCACTTGAAAAGAAATAAATACGAAATAGCTGGGTGTTACTGAATTCCTCCAAGCTAAAAAAAAATGTATCCATTTGCATTCATCAATGCTTTCTAAACATTTACAGAGACCAAACAGCATATGTGAGCACAGACTGCAGATAGTGCATTTCAACAGATGTGTTTCAGAAGCCATGTTCCAGGCAGCTTTGCACAGCTGTTAACACACAAAATGCAGGCTCTTGTCTATCAGTGGCCAAAGTTCAGAATCAATGTTGGTGATTGTGTTAAATAGTGCTTTGTTGCTGAAAACTTGCTATATTTGACAGTAATATTTTGCTCCTTGTATGTTCGATTTTCTGTGAAAATAAACAGGTGAGATTACTTTCAGAGCCTTCCTTTCACAAGTTGAAGACCTCAGAAATTGTTTTAAAAATCCTGTAGCTTGTTACATTCTATAATCTTCCATAAATTCTTGATATTTCTGCTTGAATTTCTAGGATGAAAAATTATCATTATTGTGTATGAATCTATTTGAAATATCTTCATCCTTGTCTATTACCCTCTTTCCATACAGGATAGATTAACACAGAAAAAATCACCAATACAAAATATCCCTTAGCACAGACAGAAGAATATGAACATTCTTTCCCTGAGGATTGAATAAAATGCTCTATTGGAGATACTCAGATGATACAGACACGAAAACAGGTGATGGTTCAAATGGCTGATGCTGTAAACATAACAACCAAAATAAGAATGTTGATTATTGATCCAAATAGATTCATGTCATTAACTTAAAATTGAAAAACTTCTTGCTTCTTTTTTTTTTCCTTTTTTTTAATCGTTTATCCTCATGCAAGGCAATAATGCCACTGAGACACAAGGGGGTTACTGAGAGTGAAAGATGATGAGAAAAGACAGTAAAAGAAAAGGCTTCAGAAAGACATAACATGGTGATTGATGTTGCATTTAAACTTTTGAAGGTAACAGGAAAACAAGAAGCCAGATGAGAGTTGAACAAGCAAGAAAAGAAACTGTTACAATATACAGTTACATCTCTCAACAGTAAAATGATGAAACTTAGTACCATGTCTAAATTCATGCAGTTGAAATACCAAGGGAGAAAGTCCATTCATACAAGTGCCATTAAAATATTTGTAGAAAAGACAGAGGGAATCCACATCACTGATGGGAAAGTGACTGAAGTCGAGATACCAGGTCAGAACCAATAACATTACAGACCCTTCTTTGTATTTTTTTCAAGAATCTTGAGATCTAAAGTAGGAACACTAAAACAGATGTGGCAGCAATATTTAATGCACAGACAAATGATAGATTTATAAACATGCAAGATGGTTTCTGGTGAGAAAAATTGTCTAGAATGAATACATTGAACCAACTTTCCTAGCAGCAGACCAAGAAATTGATTCAATATAATCTTTCCACTTATTGTCAGCAGAGAATGTTAGCCAATGAATCACTCCCCGTGAAATTAAAAATAAAAGCTTCAAGAAACATTTTTCATCTTAAACCTTAGGTATCATATTTCTTTGCATTATTTTGTTTATTTACCTTTTATTTTTATATAATTTCATATTTCATTTTTATTATATAAATTTTTATAAGACCAAAGAGTACAGTGGCTGGAATGTGATGAAAACAAACATGACAAAGAAACAAGTTTCAATGAATAAGAAGTACAATATTTTGTTGTTTTTCTTTTACACAAACTTTTTTGTTTATTTTTTGTTTTTGTTTTTTTGCCAGATATAAGAAATTTTGGGGGGCTACTTTGACATGGTGTAGCAAACTTGACTCGCTAGATCAATTATGCCTGAGTATTGAATTCAATACTCACCGGGTGCTCCATGCTTTCAGGCTTGTGCCACAAGTAAGCTACACTTGTCAGATTCAGCAGTTTGACAACTGGAAGTGAATTAGCTCCCTTGTCCGACAATAGTTTTATCACATATTTCTTATTACCAGTATTTTTGAATTCTGACAAAACCTTTAATTTTTTTGGAAATCATGTATTTTAAATGCATAAAACATTTATGAACAATTTCTAAATATTCATAAGAACCTTTCTTTATAGAAAAGATGATTTCAAACTTTCTACTTAATTTCATAAACAAATAGAAGATGAGCCAAGCTAAGTGACTGTAGTGACATTATATATACATAGATTTTTTTTTATCCCTTCTTTTCTTTGTCATCGCTCCAGATTAGCAGTGAGTCATTTCATCTTTCTGTTGAACCACTCAGCCCATTGCTTAGCTTAAATTTGTTCTTGTCGCTTTGTTAATTTATTTACGTTGTTTTTGCATGTTAATCTTTTAACATTTGTTTGCAGAAACATCATTATGCTGGCTAATGCTATCATGTTGGTTACTTAGTAACCATGCTACATTTGGCACCTTTTTTTCAGCACATCGCCATATTAGATTCTAATTAGCACTTCGATTTGGTTTCCCACCATTTTCTGGATTTACTTAACAGCAATGCATTGTTTGACATCTTCTTCATTCAGCATGCTGCCATCTTGGACTTTTACTTACCAGTCCAAACTCAATTTATTTAAGTGATTTCATTTGTACTTTTTTTTCTATGAACTGTGATTTGTCATTTACCGAAGCATTGTTAATTTCAATATCGAGTTTCAACTACAAACTTTTCCTTTCATCAAGGACTATATTAAACATGAACATGTCCAAAGATTTAACACTTGCACATGCTTACTTTGCTCTCTTTAAGGACTATTAAATTAACCATATTTGCATATATATATATATATATACACACACACACACACACACACTTTGGAAGTTTTTTATTTGTTTTATTATTTCAGCATTTACCAGAAATCTCTTTCAGTTCTTACAAATTAACAATTGTACATATTCTAAAAATGTTACCAACAATAAATTTTTGGCTTTTAATTAAGAACTCTACCTTTTGTTTTGTCTCAGTTTGGGTGTCAGTTTCTTCCTTTATATTTTATTTAAGTGGCAACCCCTCCATGGGCCACTACAGCTTACAAAATCACTAGGGCACTTTGATGTGGTGTGATGGTTAGCAAGTTTGTCTCATTAGATCAATTACAACTGAATAGAAAGTTTAATCCTTATTGGGTGCACATGGAATATTTTAGTTTATTTCCATTTTAAATTCAAGCAAACCTGATTGGGGAAAATTTTGCAAATCAATAAAAATAGTAAAATCCCCTTTTTTTTTTTTTTTTTTTTTTGCTCAATTGTAAAATATTTATTTTGAAAGTAAAATAAAGTTTTCTCTCAGCTTTTTAAGTTCTAGATAATTAAAAAAAAAAAAAAAAAAAAACTCTGGCTGTTAAATGTTGATTAATTTTGCCCAAAAGTTTAACTTTATTTGTGAATACAACAAAATAAAAAATAATCTATAACTCCTACTTTGCTCATGCAGAAACTTATTACTGACACAATATGCCGCACCTTTTTTTTAAAACCTGGTAAAGGTATAATTTAATTTTAAATGTATTTAAAAACGAAACAAAAAATCCACTCAGAATCCACAAATTGGGTCCATTGCATTTTTTCACCGTAAAAATCAAAATGCGCATGCTCCAGTATGCAGCAAAAATGGCGGTTTATTGGTAACCACAAAAACAAGCTTTTTCTCCCTATTTTTTTTAATTTTTTATGGACATTAAAATAGAAATATCTGCAAAATTTTAAATCGTAAAAGGTATGCTATTTTTTATTAATTAGTATAAGTAAACTTAAAAAAAGAAAAAAAAACTACTGTTGATTTTTTTTTTTTTTTACTTGTTATTCAAGATTTAATAATTGTTAACTTATTGAATGATTGTTGGCTAAATAAATGAATTAAAAATGCTGGACTATTTAATAAAACCCTCTTTTTTTCCAACTTATTTCAATCTTTTTGCCATTTTTTTTTTCTTCGACAGAAAGAAAATCTGTTTATTTTTTTGTTTTTTGTTCTTGTTTTAAATAAACGAAAACGAAACATCATTTTTCAAAAATATTGTTTTTACCTCGTTGAACTGAAAGGAAATATTTTGTTTTGTAGTTTAAATCGAATTGAGGGAATGACAAACAAGAAGAGTTAACCAAGGGTCCAAGAAGACTATTCATTTTATTTTTTCCTTTAACAAAGAAAATTCCTGAAATCAACGGTAAGTTTTAAAAAAATAATTATTTCGGTTTTTGTTTGTGTCTTGTTATTGATTGAAAAGAAAGTTTCATCAAAACGATAAAGAAATTTTTGAATTTGATTTATAAACTATAAGTTAAAATAAAAAGTTTATTTCTAGAAATGCAAAAAATAAAATAAATTGTTAGAAATTTCATTCAGGTTGTTACGCATTATAAATTGTTTGTCGAAATAAAATAAAATTCATTTGTTTTTATTTACTTTTGTTGACAAAGTTGAAATATATTGGCCGATGTAATTTAAGAAGATAATTTCTTTGAAAGTAGAAGAAATTATTTTTATCTTTTAGAACAAAGAAAACTTAAACTTAAAATTTGAAAACAAATCGTATGTAAACTTCCATTTTTTAAAATAATGTTCACTGTTAAAAATAAATGTCAATTATTCAGTATTTCATTTTGTTTTTTTTAAGACTATTTCTTAAAAATAAACATAAACATTAATTGAAAAAATATCGGAAATGTTATTGTAAAAAAAAAAAACTATTAAAAAATATTAAATGCTGAATATTTTACGGTGTCCAGCGAAATTCCGACCCTTATTACAAAAAGTTTCAGTTGAATAATTTGGATTTTTTTTTTTTAATAATCTACGTTTAATTTAAATTGGACATCTTTGATTTTTACTCGATATTTTTCGATTTTTACACAAAAAACGAATCCACGTTTAAGGCACAACACTGAAGTTAAGATACCGACCGTAAATAACCTCAGGTGTCCCCCTCCCCAAATGGATGCGTTTTTCTAAAATGAAAGCAAAAAATCAAGTTTCGTTTCAAAAGTTAATGCCTTGCAACTTCTTTCTATTCTTCATAACACAACAGGGATGAAGTTTTTTTTTTTTTTTTTTTTTTTAAGTAATATCTCCATCTTTATACCACATAAAACCAGAGGAGACACAGTGGAGGAATCAGAGAATTCCAGTGAAATCCATTACATTCACTTACATGCTAATACCCTTGGGAAAGGTATGAATTCTCTTCTTCTCCCCCCCAGCTATGGGCAAATAACAGGACAGACTGGGTTCTATAGCCTTGGATGGCAACTGGTCTGCTGCGGAAAGAAATGGCAACCTACTGCAGGACAAAATCTGCCTCGTCAGTCATGTATCGAAAGATACATGATCGTCTAAGTGTGTATCACGCATGGCACATAACTGACTGAAAACCAGCCAGAAGTGCAATTTGACAGCAGGGCAAAAACAGGTCAAAAGCACAGGGTTGGTCCAAATATCTTGTCACCCTAACCCTCTCTCCCAAACTGGAGGCTGTGTCAGCTATCTGGAATAGAAAATTATATTATGTAGGTGTAACAAGACTTTTGGACGGCCCTGTACATCATGCTGAAAAAGGTATCTATTGGAGGTACATGCCTGAAACTTTACTAATTTTGGGAAAAGGAATTCAACAAAACAGCGCTTTTTCGCTGTAATATCAATATATTTTGTAATAGATGTATCTTATTTTGGAAAATTTTGTAATTTTTAACGTGTCAAAAATCTGATAGTAAGAACTACAAAACTTTGAAATTTGTTTACAAAAGGAAACAATTTATAATAGTGTTTTAAACTTCTTCAGTTTTAAACTGATAGAAAATTTTTTCTGGACATTGTGAATGGTTCTCCTGCACTTCCTCTCCTAATGGAGATTTGCCAACTGAATTTCCTTAAAAGCCTCTGATTGAGCTAATATTTCTTGAACTTTCCATATCCAGTCATCACTTGAAACTGTCATTACACCAAAATCCCATCTGATGACAAATGTTGATTCCACTTGTGCAATATCATCTGACAAAGGTCATTGGAAATAATAATTTCTGCTCTTTATTGGAGCAAAAACTTTATCGCGGCACTGAATGGAGATGGTCAAGTTATTGATATTGCAATGTTAAAGTTGGAGTCATAATGTATCCATTGGCTTTGGTGCTTGTAACTGAAGGTCACCTAAGGTGGTTCTGCTTCATCACAACTGTTAGTTGTTTAAATGATCAGAATCTCTAAGTGCCTTTTTTGTTCTTTCTTTTGTCTTAGGGATGGAGATGAATCAACTGATTTTCCTGTTGTCAGGTAGTTGCAAAGAGCAGTTCCCAGCTGAGATTTACTTCCACTGGTGTTGTTGATATCTAAGAAAAGAAACTTTCAGCAGATATCTAAGTCAATTTTTCAGTGCTTCCAAACCACTGCTTAGTGTACATCTTTTAATAGACTTCACAAGACCACCATGCTTGATGACTGAGTTATTATCTGTTTCTCAGCAGTAGCTTGACACTCTTTTTCCTCTCATTTTCAGCAATCCTTTCTTGTACATGAAGCTTCAAAAATACTTCTGGTTGCTTGTGTTTTTGTCACAGATGTTCTGCATGCTTTCTTGAAATGCCAAGAAATGATTGTTACTTAGTTGCTGAGTCAAGATGTTGTCTGGTTGCATTTGTGCATGCTCGAGGTTGATCAATAGTGAAATGATGCATCTCATCTTTCTTTTTTTTTGTCACTTCCATATCTTTAACACATTTAAATTTTGAAGGTGTTTTACACTTACAAAAAAGAAAAATCCCTGAAGATGTTGAGTAAAAAAAAATATAAAAATATATTAAAATTCAATCGTGAACATACTGAAAGTTTGTCATGAACATTTCCAAAAAATATGTTAAAACTTAAACATTTTCATTGGGAGTTGGTACTTGTATAATTTATTATATTTTCTTTCACATTTGACACAAAAATATCTACATTGAATATCTATTTTTAAAAAATGTACTTGAAATTCTTCATTGCAGTTATAAAATTCCTTCAATAAGGAATTTTTCTATTAAATGAAGATATGTTTTAAGAATTGAAAATGTTTAATACCACTTTTGAATGTTAACATTAGAAGGCTGCTGTGGTTATGACAGCTCACATGTTACTATACATAAACATTATTTTCACTATGTTTTAAGCATAAAGAATAAGTATTATTTTTATAAAAACTCAGTCAGTTATGCCTTAATTTTACTAATTTACTTGGAGAAGTGGCCCGATACTGGATTTTTAAGAGATTTTTAAATTTATATTCATTTGTAATCAAGAATGGGGATTTGGTGAGTGACCAAGGCAATGTTTTATAAATGTTTTAAAAAAAATTGAAGCCTTATTTAAACACATAATTTTTTTTTTTTTTTTTTGTTTACAAATTAGCTTTATGTCATTATCTTTCAAATAAAAACAAAATTTAACTTCAAAGGAGACATTTAAATTATTCAAAATCCATTTCAGTGTTCTTCAATAAGTTCATAGCAATTCGTTATAAATGAGTATTAAAAGTTCTATTTTAATTTTTTATGGACATACAAGAATGAGCAAAATTTAAAGAAGTAAAAATCTACCCAGTTTATTTTTTATTTTGTTCAGTTAGACCCAACAGCAATTTGAATTGACTGGATGAAATAAAATATCTTATTTTGTCCAAACTGTCAGTTCAGATTTATTTTAAAACAATTGATTTATATACTTTTAAAATGCCTCATTAAGATATAAGAAAAAGATTTTAGCTATGTAATATCCATCAACAAGCCTGATTTAAAATGGGATTTTAATGGTGATTTTTATTCACTCAGTCAGCAATACCAATTTTAATATATTGAACATCTGTTGCACTAAAATGAACACATTATACCCTCAATTTGTCGGGGCAGAGATGTGAAACCAACTGATTGTTAAAGACGATATTTTTCTACAAGGTGGTATAAATTTCATTTTTTTAAATGTTAAATTTCTCTGGTATTTTGTCCACTAAAGTTTTCAAAAGCTTTTTATGAAAAGCGACTTCAAGTCTTATAGTTCGCCAACCAAATTGACAAGCATACTTTTTTCTTTAAGAGTATCTGTTTTGATATGTATAGACCAGGGGTTCCCAAACATTTTTTTTTCTTTGGGCTGCATTTTTGGAATGAAAATCTGATCACACATCACCAAATTTTATGCAATAAAGAGTACATTTAAAAATAAAAAAATAGAGGGTTAAAGGGAGATAACTGCAGATTTAAAGTCGGAGCATTATCATCGATAACTCTCTCCTCTAATTTGCAGATCCTAGTTACTATATTCTTAATATAATGCAAAAAAGTCACAATGATAAAATCAGTCAGTAATTATTTATAACTATACCAGGACTCATGCATGCAATTACAAGTAATTTCATTATAATATTTTAAATTTTGAAATCATATTTATTTTTGGCATATGAATTTTTTGAAACTATTTCTAAATCTTTGATTGTCTTTCAATCATTCTGCCTCAACTGTTATCCTCTTCCACTGTACCTATGAGGCATGTTGCACTGTTTGGGAGCGACTGGTGTAGACAAACATGACTTGGAGTGCAACTAATTTGAATAATACCACTATGAAATCGTCAACTTTGAAAATACAGAAAACCACTGTCATTGAAGTACTGATATAATTTTAAGGTGTGGAATCAAAATTACACACATGAAAGAATTGTATCTTTAGAAAGAGAAAAGGTTAAATTTTGTTTACATACTAATTTTCTCAAATTAACTTCGAAAATAAATGAGTTGAAATAGAAGGAAATTTCACTACTTTGAGACATGTTTGCACTGTAATCTAGGGTAGTTTGGGATACCTAATATTAGATTTTTTTTTTTTTTTTCAAACTTTTAACAAATGAAAATAAACATTAATACATTCATTTATTTTCAGATAGTGGCAATTACTGAGAATAATGGATTCTAACACTGAAGAGGAAATGTTCCAACATGAAATTTGTAAAGAATCATTTCTCCAAGAAAACTTCTTGACTGTGTCTATGAATGACCAAGATGATAATCTCTTCATCAGTAGCACAAGCAAAAAAACCTCTGTGGTAAATAAGGACATAAACTTTCCATTGATAGACTTTGGTGAGCTTCCATATACTTGCAAGGTGTGTAATAAGGCATTTTCTCAAAAATATCACTTGACAACTCATATAAGAACTCATACTGGAGAAACTCCTTTTAGTCGTGAAGTATGTGATAAAAGATTTTCTGAAAAAGACAACTTGAAAAGACATATGTGCGACCATACTGGAGAGACACCCTTTGTATGTGAAATATGTAACAAAGCTTTTACTGTAAAAGAAACCTTAAAAAGACACATGAGAATTCATACTGGAGAAACTCCTTTTCCTTGCAGTGTGTGTAGCAAAGCTTTTTCTCAAAAACAAATTTTAAAAACTCATATGAAAATACACACAAAAGAAACTCCATATAAATGTCAAATATGTGACAAATCATTTACTCTTAAATGTAACTTAAAAACACATTTAAGAACACACTCTGGGCTGACACCATTCTCTTGTGAAATGTGTGGAAAAAGTTTCTCCCAAAAAATCATCATGGAAAGGCATATACGAACACATACTGGAGAAACTCCATTTAATTGTGAAGCATGCGGCAGAGCCTTTGCTATGAAGTGTAATTTGATAACTCATATAAGAACTCACACTGGTGAGACACCATTCAGTTGTGAGGTATGTGGCAAAGCTTTTGCACAAAAGGGTGTTTTGAAGTCTCATATAAATACTCATATAAAAGCAACTGTTTATATTTGCAAAGTGTGTGATAAATCATTTTATGGAAAGGGAACCTTAAAAAAACACATGAAAACTCATTCTAGAGGATCAATGTTTACTTGTGATTTATGTAGTAAAACATTTAGTATGAAATCTGATTTGAAAATGCATTTAAAAATGCATACTAAAGCAATATCACTTAATTGTAAAGTTTGTGGCAATATTTTTTATAGAAAGACACTTTTGAAAACACATATGAAAATGCATTCAGTAGAGATTTCATGTACTTGTGAAGTGTGTGGTAAATCCCTTTCTGCAAAAAGTTCCCTGAAAAAACACATGAAAATTCATTCCAGAGAGACTGCATTTACTTGTAACATATGCAATCAAACATTTACTCTTAAATCTGAATTAAACTCTCATACAAAAATCCACACAGATGAAATTTCATGTATATGTGAAATATGTGGCATATCTTTTTCTGAAAAAGTTTTATTAAATTCTCATATGAAAACCCATAATGGACAAACCTCATTTGCTTGTAGTGTTTGTAGTAAAACATTTACTCATCATTATATATTGAAGACTCATATGAGAACTCACACTCGAGAGACTCCATATAAGTGTCCTCTGTGTCTGAAACCCTTTTCTCTTAAATGTAACTTAAAAACTCATTTACGAACACATACTGGTGTGACACCATTTCCATGTGAAATATGTGGAAAAAGTTTCTCTCAAAAGATCATCATGGAAAGGCACATGCGAACTCATACTGGAGAAACTCCATTTCATTGTGAAGTATGTGGCAAAGCTTTTGCTATGAAATGTAATTTAGTAACTCATGTGCGAATTCATACTGGAGCGACTCCATTTAGTTGTGAGGTATGTGGAAAATCTTTTGCTCAAAAAAGTGTTTTGAAATGTCATATGAAGACACATATGAAAGAGAGTATATGTTTTTGTGAAGTGTGTGGTAAGTCATTTTCTACAAAAAGTTCCCTGAAAAAACACATGAAAATTCATTCCAGAGAGACTGCATTTACTTGTAATATATGTCTTCAAACATTTACTCTTACATCTGACTTAAGCTCTCATATGAAAACCCACATAGTTGGAATTCCATTTGTATGTGAAATATGCGGCAAATCATTTTCTGAAAAAGCTTTGAAATCTCATATGAAAACTCATAATGGACAAACCTCATTTGCTTGAAACTCCATTTCATTGTGAAGTATGCGGCAGAGCTTTTGCTATGAAATGTAATTTAGTAACTCATATGTGAATTCACACTGTAGAGACTCCATTTAGATGTGGGCAGTGTGGCAAATCTTTTGCTCAAAAAGGTGTTTTGAAATCTCATATGAAAATACATTTCTGAGAAATTAGTTTCTTCTTGAATAATGAAAAAATTCTTAATCTCTTTCCCAGAAACCACTATTAGTGCAACAATTTGCATCTAACATATATCAGAAAATTTTAAAACTGTTTACTCAGTATTTTGTCACTTTACTGTATCTGAATAATTTTCATCTCTACTCAGTCAAGGTATTGAATGATAAAATTTGCCTTTTACCTACTTGAAAAAGAAAATAAAAATTTACATTCATCATTCAGCTGAATAAGTTCACGTACAATTGTTATTTGCATGATACTTGGAAGATCACATCTTTCAACATGTTGGCATGTATTTTAACTAACCTATCTCTTAGTGTACAAAAATCTCTTTTGACTAACCTATCTCTGTGTCAAAAATAATCTATTGAAAATCACTAAGTTTTATGTCTGTGTGATGCAAACTGAATATTGTTTTGCATCCTGGCAGGTATTCTATGAATAATTGGAATATTTTAAATCTTTGCTTTTGTCTTTACATATAAGTTGACATTATCTTTCTCTTCCTGGTATTGTTATACCAGTATCTCTAAGTTTATTGTTTCAGTAGATGTGTTCTCCAGCCTTCTTTAGCTGCATGTATGATCCTCTTTTTTATTCACTTTTATTTCAAGTGCAATTCAAATGATTCAGGAAAGTTTTTGCAGGTTATTTAAACCCAGAAAATATTTTTAGATTATAAAAATTTCCTTTTTTTATATGTAATATTCAGTGATACAATTCTCACTAATTAACCCATAGCTGAGGGAAGAAGAGATGGATTCATGCCTTTCCCAAGGGTATTTGCACATTAGTGATTATACCAAACCCAACTAGAACTCAGCTCCCCAATTAACAATTCTGAGACATTATCCATTACACCACCTGGTATTCCCAAGCGGTCACCCACTAAGTTACTGACTAGGCTCAGCATTGCTTAACCGAAGTTTCAACATGATGTGACTATAAGTTTGAATAATTCAGAGATCCAGTCCTTATAAATTCTAATTGAAGAGAAGACATTTTTTATCCCATAATTTATGGAATTTACTAAATGGCCAAAATTTGTTTAATTTTTTTTTTCCACACACCACTGGCATATGATATGATTATTTTAAAGATTTAGTAATTCCACACAAACAAAAGTATAACTTAAAATCACATCCATTGTCAGTTTCATTTTACAAAATATTAAAAATAATAAAATCCTACTTTATTTTTTTACTTGGCATAAGATGTAATTTTAATCTCTATAAAGACATAAAAGGTAGATGTTTTAATGATCTTTAATAAATTGTTATGTCCTGGATTTGATGATAAACCTTCTGATCTGGAGGTTTTGATGAGCATGAAACCACCTCTTAATTACTGCTGTTCTAGGGTCCGCCTTGACCCAAGGTAGTAGCATCTGTTGGGATCCCAACTATGGGCAAATAGTAAACCCAATTAACTGACAATTTTACTTTATTGTCATATTCACGTTTCAGCCATTGTATGTTCTGCCCTTCTTCAGGTGATATACGTTGAAATTTTGGACCAAAACCTTTATTTCATCTACCAATGTAGATTGTTTTCTAGTTCGATATGCCATGCCGTTTCTTTTTTTTTCAGTTTTAGTTATCTCCCTTTAGTAACTCAACTCTCCGAGTTATTTGTTCTCTGCTGTGACCAGGTATTGTACTCACAACTCTTTGTGCCAATTCATTGGATGAACATTATAAAAGAAATACATTAAAACTTTTATACCCTTCAATGTTTCTATAGTTTATGATGCAACAGCTTGTATCAATTGATACATTGTAACACTATTTGAACATATTGCTACCCACTGACTTTAACACTACTCTTCTACTCACCAGCCTTGATTTAGTTACTTTCTGCACTGACAAACAAAAATCTAAATCAGGGGTCGGCAACTCATTCAACCCTGTGGGCCGGATCGTGTTATAATCATGGATCGCAGGCCGGACGAAGGCCATTAATGAAAAATTAAGGAAAATTACATATGTAGACTCCTGTCAGCCTAAATATTTAAAACCATAATGAAAATAAACATTAAGAAATCAGAAAAACAAAAGAAAATCTAAAAGTAAAAAACACCTAACAAAAATTACTTTTCCTCAAGGAACATCAAAATACTTCAAAGTGAAAAAAAATCAACCGAAGTGAAATGGATGAAATTATGACGTGTAGGTTTGAAACTGTTATTGAAAATTGTTCCACACACACACACACACACACACACACACACACACATCAAACAAAAACGAAGCACATATACTCATACATACGAGTACAAATAATTGCAAACATATACACTTACGTACGTACACGTGCGATATCATCCACACATTCATGAGGCATGTATGTATAATGTGCGTATGTTTAACTGTCTTTAGATTTCTGCTACCTCGCGTGTCAGTCCCTCTCTGGCCTCTTTCACTTTATCGTTCCTTTTGCTTCTGTTATCTTTTAATGTAGCCAAGGGTCATAACAAATATGTATCCATTATTTGACATTAAACGTAGGCAATGCAACTTGGTAAAATAAGTCTCATGAAAGATAACTGGCAGATAGTCTAATATTTTTAGTGCACTGAGATGTGTAGACATTCTATGGAAAATGACATATAACAAATTTCATTTGAAGGTCGTCTCTCATGTTAAAAATAGTCATTGGTAATCAGGCTCGCGGGCCGGTCAAAATGCCTTCGCGGTCCGGGTCCGGCCCACAGGCCATAGGTTGCCAACCCTTGATCTAAATATTTCTAATTAAACTGATAAACTTTAGTAATTCAATAGATTGTGTATTTTAAGTGAGGAAGAAAGAAGACAATGGAAGGTAAGCATTATTGAGAGAATAAAGCTAGTATATATACAGAGTGCGATGGATAAATTGTCATCTAAATGATGCAAAAATGAAAATAACACTGACATCTCATTTTAATATGTATACTACACAAAAATATCTTGAAAATACTGAAGAGAAAATTTATTCAATAAAATTGCCATTGGCTTCAACCACGGCCTCCAGACAACTTCAGAATCTCCTGCATTTCTTCTGGATGGTCTCCTTGTTTAAGTTGGTGAATGCTGCCATAATCCTTGCCTTCAGTTGATCTTTGGTTTTACAAAGAGTTTCCTTGGTCTATCGCTCAACTGCGCATTCCCCTCCCCCCACAAACACACAATAATCAAAGAGGATTGCAGTCTGGGAAGTTAGGTGGCCAGATGTAAGATATTATGTGAGTTCAGAAATTGTCTGATAGTCATGACTGGGTTCTCCTGTATGTGTGGCATAATGCAGAGTCATGTTGCCAGACATAGGGTCTTCCAGCAGCTACCCTCTTGATCCAGGGCAGCAGTACCTCTTCAAGGCACTTGATGTAGACTTCCATTGAGTCTGAGGCCCTCGCCAACAAATTTGAGAATTCTTTTCTTATCAGAACGATCAGAGTGAGTTTTCCGAGCTGCTGTACTTCCATAATCACCATTAGAGACATCCAACTTTTTCTGAATCCTCAGATTGACAGCCAGACACTCTGAAATGTTCGTATTGGAGCTTCTGGCACAAATACCAAGCAGTACAGCATGCCATTTCCAAATTTCTGGTGGAGTGAATTGTATCATGGTGCTCTTTTTCTCACAGACAGTGAACCTGAATCTACTGTGCAGTAGACAAGATTTAAAATAAAAATATAAAATGGCAACAATTTATCCATCGCACCCTGTATAATGTAAATATCTTTCTAATTGTTTTATTATAGAAACGCATTGAACATCAGGAAGAAAGGGATTGTTAATGGTCAGGAATAAGTGCAAACCTTAGTGATTGAATAGGACTATTATATGTAAAATGTAAGTACATTGTTAATGAATTTATTACAGAAATACATTGAAAATCAAGAAGAAAGGGATTGTCAGGAATAAAAGCCAGTGTTCTTGTCATATGTAAATGAATTTATAAAGTCAAACATAAAATTATAAAAAACAGCAAAAATGTCACTTATTTTAACAAAAACGTCGTTTTTTTCTATTTCTTAAGATATGTAAAGTCATGTGATCTCCTTTGACATGAAAGCCAGATTTGGAAACTAAAAGTTCAAATCAGAATTTCACACTTACTGAATGAATTAATGAAAGTTTGGCTGAAAGTATCTTTCTCAAATTTAGTTGCAATTTATATTCAAGTTGGCAGAGTTAAGTCTTTTCATTGCCAACAATTAACCTTTTCTACACTGCAGGTGACAGTTGTCGCCATAGAATTCTCTCCCTTTGCTACTCTAGGCACATTCTGTTGCCTTGAGACAATTGCTATAAACACTTGTCAACTGTTATTTCCAGTATTTTAAGCTGGAAATCGCCTACTACTGCTTTGAAACAAGGTTAAACTTCCATTTTCCAACACCATCTTGAATTCTTCTAGACTCTACATGAGGTGTAACACCAATTAAACCTACATTAATTTTTTTGTAAACAAAAATGGCCACATCTGTATCCAACAAATCTTTTATTCAGGAGTTTTTCTTTCATTAGGACTCCAATGATGATTTTGAAGGCTTTACTTGAGTGGATATTGATGGTGAAGTGGTCAGAGATGATAACCACACTAGTGACGTGGAGGAAAGTGATGATGACCACTAGCGGCTACTATGATCCATACCTGACTAATTTTATGGAAGCTACTGGCAACAATCAATATACCTGATAGCCTTTCTGAAGGTGAATTATTTTATCTATTTATAAACGACAAAATAACTTTATTCACCAACGAGACAAGTAAATATGAGTCAGGCGTAAGAAAGAGCAAACAAATGCTAGTGTCTTCTTGTATATAAACACAAGGAAACATGTCACTTTTTTGACAAAATAAAAGCCTTCTTTTGCTTCTTATTGCACCCCCAGAACTTCAAAAAGAGTAATAAAAATTAAAGAATGTTGAATTATGTATTTTTTAATGTATTTGTTTTTTATTTCATGTTTCAATTTTTTTTGTTTTTTTGGAAGTACTTATTAACTTTAGAAAATACTGTCCAATGTTAATATTTTACAGTTTGCAGGCTGGGGGGTTGAACCATATAATTTTTATTTTTCTGTATCTACATTTCATTTTAGATATTTTGGTGTTGTTTATAGGGTTGAGGTAAGATAATTTTATTTTTTGAACCACATTTTTGGAGAGCATTTTCATTAAAGATATTTATGTTGTATAACAATCTACTAATCCTAGCGTTAACGGTGATAGGGATCTGTTTCACAATAGTTTTGAAGTGGTTAGAATTAACATTAATATAGGTGGGGTTTTCATTGTCTTTATGGTATGGTTTAAATGTATTATTAGTGAGGTTAAGGGTGATATCTAAATAATTAACTATTTTAAGTTTAGAGGAAATCTCAATTCTAAATCCTAGTAATTTAAAGGCCCTAATGATTTTCTTTTGGATTTTCAAGGTTAGTGAACCTTTAATATTGGTATGAACAAGAGTTCATCATCTCTGTATATCTCTTTCATCATCTGCCAAAATAGCCTATGCCCATATGAGGTAAAAGGATTTATTTGATTATTAATTATATTGCTCTGTATATATTAAATAAAATACATCAAGCTCTTTTGAGGATCAATTCTAATATTTTTATATTATTAAGATTCACTTGGATTATATACCAATGGATTTTTTACCTTTTTATACATACATTATATATATATATATATATATATATATATAATGACTAGTAACTATTTTTATTTATCAATCCGACAGATTTTTATCACTATATAGAGCAAATATTTTTCTCTAAGTTTTCTCAAATATTCCAGCCAGTCGATAAAAATAAATAAATATACTGTTTAATAAATAAATAGAGCATCTACTCAAATACGAGTATCCAATAAAAATAAAATTTCAAGTGATAAAATAGAAATCATTTTAAATATTATTTTTAGTAGATACTCATATTTGAGTATTTCAGAAAATTTATTCAAGAAAAATCTTTGATAATAATCTTATTAAAGATTTTTAATAAGTCTTCTCGAATATTCAGTCTGGTAGCAGAAAATAAAATACCGTTTAAAAATTAAACGGTGTCTTCTCAAATATGGGTATCCACTAAAAATAAAAAAAAACACTATGAAAAGGACAAATAATTACAACATTCTATACATATGCACATCCACACAGACAGGTGTGTGAACACACACATATTGAGAAGTATAAGTAGTCAATTGCTGATGCCACCTGATGAGTGGATGGACCATTCCATCTATGAAACTCTGGAGTCAAAATTCTGAAGGTAACATCAATCAGCTAAGTGACAAAACTTGTATTATCTCTTTCTCTCTCTTTCTCTCAAAAAGAATATGTCAGTTTGCTGATAGTTTCAATTAATTTCATATTTTTTGTCGATTAAATAATCTATGTTAAACTTCTAACCTGTGAAATTATCCAGCATAGATTTCAGAGACAAATGAATTTTGTCTCCTCTGAACAAATTGTTAGAAGTTCTCATGGAAAATAGTAGGCTCATTTTTAATCAGCAATTGGTATAGAGTAATTCTACAATATTTGTTAGCCACTCTTATACACATAAGAAAAGTTATATATATTTCCTTAAAGATAACTGAGAAGGTATTTAATTTTTCTTCATATTTTTCATTCATACAAGTGTTTTCTTTCCTGGACACAAAGTATGTAAAAACTGCCCCAAAATTACAGAGACCCATTTTATTTACAAGTTCATATGCCCTTTAAGAAACTGTATTACTGATCAAACCAAACTCAAATAATCATATTGGTCATACCACAACATGCCTATCCAGATGACTCACATTGCACCTACCCAATAGCTCAATTAGGAGTCATTTAAACAAACACACATATAAACCTACTAAACTCCATTCACAACATAGCCTCATCCACATGTAAAAAAAGATTAAAAATAATGAAAGCTCTAATAATAAAAAAAAAAAGTGCTGACAATGTGCTGATCATGTTTGAAAAATAAAACATTCCTATAACTTCAGGCACATATATAAGAAAAACCCACACATTCAGTTGAAAATAAAAAAGTAAAATTCATCCTTGATAATGGCTAAAAAATAGCTGAAAGTGCTCAGATATGCAGAACTTTTGGACAGTTTTTACACACTTTGTATCCAGAAAACACTTGTAAGAACACAAGAAAAATTAAATAAAAAGCTTAATCGCAGTACCTTGACAGTCTTCTTTAACAGAACTTGTATAAAAGAGGGATTGCTGCCCAAATACACAATTTTCATATATATATATATATATATATACACATATACTTATATATACATACATATATATATATATATTAGATGCATGCAAAAGTTCTCAGAAGTCATTTTTGAAGCTTAGAGACTGAATGCATAGTTGAAAACAGGTTCTTTGAAATTTTTGGCATGCACCTAATATATTAAGAAAGTGTTATGTATTATCAGAAATTATTATGGAATTTACATGTCTGCATATTTTTTAATACATGATCTTTATTACAAAAGCTACATTGTGAATATTATTTATTGGCAATCACATAACATTGAATCTTTGCCAAATAGGTGTTTTCATTTCACCAAAAGTGTTTTCAACTCAGTCTTGCATTTACAGATAAGATTAGCTTTAAGAAAATTTTATCTAATCAAAGAATCTTTATTTTAAAGGCAATTAACTTTCACTGTGAATGTCTATTGCTTTTATTTGCTTGCATAAAAAGGCAATATTGCCAACCCAAATCTTCAGGGTTTTTATCTTATCTTAGCAAATGGTCAGAGAAAATGGAAATCAGTAAAGTTCCTGTTAATTTTTTTTTTTTTTTTTTTTTTTTGCAACTGTGGACCCTATGATATTTTATGTGATATAATGCTAATCTTTACTGTTTCAAAAAGAACTATCATTATTTGTATCTTCAGACTATATATGATAATCCTTATGCTGTCAAGTAAGTAGTCAATAGATCTATAATAAATTGCTAATTTCCTTTCGGTTATGTGTGACAGGGCATTGGCCCTGACTGAGGCATATTGCTACATGAAATGCTGTTTGGTGACTTGTGGTATTGAGACACTTAGAAATCCTGAGCTAAGGTGTAGAGATATTAGATGGAGAAAAATATGGGAGAGTGGTTACTCAAGTTGGAAATTGATGAAAAAAATTTGGTTTATTTTGAGGAAGTGTTCAGAAAGATTTGAACCTAAAATAAACCATGACTCAATAAAATCCAGTATAACTGAAATTCCCTGCCTAGACAATAGCCGTGAGGAAGTTCTGATGACATGATTAATGGGTTTGCCAAATTCTGCAAACTTTTCGTAAGTCTGTGAATTGTTTATTTCATAGTCTACTACAGGAATTACATTGATTTTTATGAAAATTTTTGAAACCAGATATTGGGTAATGAGTACTGTTGGAGAAGTCACATGAAATTTACCAGGTCATAAAAAGTTGAATAATTTGAACATATTCAATATTATGGATAAAAATAGTGAATTTTATATAGATTTTTAAACTTAGCATGAGCGAAACAAATCCATAGATTTGGATTAAAAATAAGACCTCAGAATGACATTAAAATCTGCAAAAAATTTTCATCCTTTAATATTCAGTTATGCTTAGTTTAATTTGTAACATACATAAATATAGATAGAAAAAAGTGAATATTGATATGATAGAGTCACAAAGCACTTCCTGAGGGCTCCCAATCAGAAGAGTTTGGGGGTAATACACCTCAGCCCTGTCCTTTATAAGCGCACACACACACACACATACCACTTGAGTCAGTTTGTGCTAAGCAGATCCCAAGACCACAGTCAAAAATTGTATGCCACATCTAAGTTGGCAACACACCCACATTTTAAATATTAGAAATCTCTTAATGCCTTAAGTCAATGTTTAACATTTTTAAGCAACGGCATACCTAGGAGCAAATGAAAATATCACGGCACACTTAGCAAAATCTTTAAAGGATATACATTTAAATGTTATAATATAAAACCATAGATTTAAAAAAGAATGCACACACAAATATGAACTTACTACATTTCAATGTTTCTATTCAACTATTTGTGAAGCTTATTTAAACCTATGCCTGATGTTTTTTGCAATTTCTTCAATGCTTGGTCAAATGTGCAATAAGCAGATGCTCATTTCTTCTTCAGTTGAGTGTAGTCTTTCTTGCTTCTTATTTTTGATGTTATTTAGGATTGAGAAACCTAATTCACATAAATAAGAAATAGAAAATTGCAATGAAACTGATAAAGCATTTTTAGCTAATATGGGATAAAAAGTTTAATACTTATTCATTTATTCAAATACTAACGCTGTAAAACTTCCGCACGCATGGCATGTTGTGACAATATTTCAGGGTGCGATGGACAAATTATTGCTACCCACTGACTTTACCATTACTCTTCTACTCACCAGTCTTGATTTAGTTACTTTCTGCACTGACAAACAAAAATCTAAATATTTCTAATTAAACTGATAAACTTTAGTATTTCAATAGATTGTGTATTTTAAGTGAGGAAGAAAGAAGACAATGGAAGGTAAGCATTATTGAGAGAATAAAGCTATTATATATACAGAGTGCGATGGATAAATTGTCATCTAAATGATGCAAAAATGAAAATAACACTGACATCTCATTTTAATACGTATACTACACAAAAATATCTTGAAAATACTGAAGAGTAAATTTATTCAATAAAATTGCCATTGGCTTCAACCACGGCCTCCAGACAACTTCAGAATCTCCTGCATCTCTTCTGGATGGTCTCCTTGTTTAAGTTGGTGAATGCTGCCATAATCCTTGCCTTTCGCTTAACTGTGCATCCCCCCCCAAAAAAAAACAATAATCAAAGAGGATTGCAGTCTGGGAAGTTAGGTGGCCAGATGTAAGAGATTATGTGAGCGCAGAAATTGTCTGACAGCCATGACTGGGTTCTCCTGTATGTGTGGCATAATGCAGAGTCATGTTGCCAGAATATAGGGTCTTCCAGCAGCCACCTTCTTGATCCAGGGTAGCACTACCTCTTCAAGGCACTTGATGTAGGCCTCCATTGAGTCTGAGGCCCTCGCCAACAAATTTGAAAGTTCTTTTCTTATCAGAACGATCAGAGTGAGTTTTCCGAGCTGCTGTACTTCCATAATCACCATTAGAGACATCCAACTTTTTCTGAATCCTCTGCACTGTCCTCAGATTGACAGCCAAACACTGTGAAATGTTTGTATTGAAGCTTCCGGTGGGAGTGCCAAGCTGTACAGCATGCTGTTTCAAACTTTCTGGTGGAGTGAATTTAGTCATGGTACTCTTTTTCTCACAGACAATGCCCAATTCATCCCACTATACTGTACAGTCAACAAAAGCAAAAACAAAAATGTATGCACGAAATTAAAAATATAAAATGGCGACAATTTATCCATCGCACACTGTACCCTCAATTCTTCCTGTGATTGTTTATATAAGCCTCAAAAAACAGAACTTTCTAACTTCCAATCGAGTGTCACTTGTTCTTGAAAGTTCTCATTTATGTATCTGTTATTTTATTCCTTTTGGCCGACTGCTTTGAAAATCCTGTTTCGTAAATTTTACTGCTGGTCATCAAAATGCAACACACTTCAGACATAGACAAAAAAATCATTTAAAGCCTAGTTTACTTTGTGATTCTTAATGACAGACAGTTTCTCTTGTGTGACGTCTGTAAAATAATTCCTTTAAATTCTTTGTTGCCTTTGTAAAAATATCCAACTCTGAATATTTGTGTGTTCTTTGATGCTGAAAAAATATCTTTTACTAAAAAAGTTAATTTTGAATTACGAAATCAAATAAAACAAGGCTTTTTAAAGATATTTTAAGAGAAATTGTTAATAATCATTCATTGATTTAATTAAAGATCCGATCTACCATTTTTATTTTTCTTTCTTTTTCCTTCCAAATTCTCTCTACATTTTCTCATCTGTAGTGTAGCTTTTTATGCCCACCACTATAAACTTGTTCAAGAAAAGATGATGCTTTTTGACACAAGTCTTATGGCAGTGATGACGAAGAAAGTAGGGAAGTAAGTTTGACGGCATAAAAAAAAAGTCTTTGTGTTTCAGTTTTAGTATCATCCATAAAGAAATAATATCCGTACTTATTTTTACAATTTCGTCTTGGGTGTGGATAAAAGAAAAAACACACACACACACACAATTTTGAGAAGAAAATAAAACGTTGCTTAGCTTTCTTGTAAATGATTCACATTATTACTTTATTCAGATGAATGTAGGTGTTAAAATGTTTTGAAATTTAAAAAGAAAATAACGACTTTCAAAAAGATTTCAAAATAATTGGTAAAACTACACTAAAAAAAAGTTAGAAATCAAAACAACTAAAAAATAATCAAAATAGTTTTAAACTCAACTCGACAAAACTAAAATAAAAAGCATCAAGCAGAACTCAGTCTATAAGAATTAAGTGCAATTATTGGTACGAGAATTTGTAAACAAACACAAGACTTGCTTTTTTTTTTTTTTTTGCTTTTTTTTTACTTATTGGCTCTATGGTCATCCATAGAATCTGTGGGTAGATCATACGCTGACACATTTACGTTGAGTTTTCGTGAAATAAAGTCAGATTCGACTGATTATTTCGCTCTTTATCGCCTGTAAATTTCTTCTTTTTTTTTCTTCGTTTATTGAGTAAGAACCAAATTAATCGTGTTAAATATCCTCTCTAAATGCAGTGTTTGTAATTATCGTCGTCATCGACTTTTGCTTGAAAAAAAATCTAATACCAGAATTATTTTTCTATTCGTTCCAAACAGAAAGCAGGAATTTGACAAATCTGGTAAGAAGACTTTTTCGTTTCCTTTCTTCAATTTCGACATAATTATTCTCTAATTGTTGAATGTCTTTTCGGGTAAATGAAAAATCCGAAAGAAACCGTTGTCGTTTCTGTTTATTTTTTTCTTCTGACAAGTTTTTTATAACTTGAAAACAAAAAACATTGCGTGTTCGTAATATCACGGAAAGTAAAAGATAACATTTTTAAAACTTTTGCAAGTCGATTAAAATGTTTGTTTCCTTATTTTTTGAAATACAAAAAAATGGAATTTAAGGAAAAAAATGAGGGAAAAAAAGAAAGACAATAAATAAATTAGTGTTTTTTTTTTTTTATTGTATGGATGACCTTATTTGAAAAAAAAGTAATGAAAGGCGGTCTCGATATTCCCATCATTGATTCTTAACAAAAACTTACCGAAAATACTTTTTACCGCTCTTTTCTTCTATGTAAAGTACTAAAATTCTGCTTTACTTATAAATCAAACCAGCTTTGCTTTTATTTGAAATTACTGAATGACGACATTGTCTTTTAAAATAAAGAAGCACTAAGCACACACAAAAAATCCATTTCAACTTCTAAACAAAATCAAAATACACATCATGCGGCAAAATGGCGTCTTATTAAAGATGACCAAAACAATTTTTCCCCTTTTTTAGTAGGAATAAAAAATATTGTACTTTTTATAAAATTTCTTTCGTTTACCACGTCTCTGAACTATTTGGATTTTGTTTTTTTTTTTAACCATAAACGATGCCTGTACGCTTGGACATCTTTGTCAAGTGAAGAAGGCAAGATTTTGCCACAGTCAACTCAAATTTAAATAAAAAAATTTTCACAAATCTTCGAATTTTCAAAAACTTTCACACATTTTTTCCTTGCTATTGCATGTCAGTTACGCTTACCTCATTCACAAAGAGTTAAAAAAAAAAATAATAATATTCTCATCATTTTTTTGCCTTTACCTCATTCAGCTGTGTTTTTTCCACGTTCTTTTTTGTGAGTGCGTCTAGATTTTGGTTAAGAAGGCGGCAGCAGTAAATGCATTGCCATAAAACAACAACAACAATAAGTCAAGGATCTTATTCTAAGTATTCTTTTCAAATCAATTTAACATTCTTTCTACAAGTTGGAAGGATGTTTAAAAAATCACTATACATAACACCCCATGGCTGACAACACACTCCAAGTCATCATTTTTCCTCTGCTTGTAGATGACATGCTTCTATCAATTTTCTGGTTACAAAAAATAACCTTTAACTTCAACTTTCTTCTTGTAGGAAGACAAACAAGAATTTAGGGGGGAGGGCGCATATCTGGCAATAAGGTATTTAGAAATTAATACAGTCATAAAAATTAACAATATTCTCTTTAACTTTGTCAATAACATAAATGATTTAAATCTTTACATCCTAGGGGTACTGAAAAGTTCTCAACCCAACCAAGAAACCCTTTTAAAAAAATCTGATGTTTTGTCAGATCTTAGGAAGTCAGACTGAGAACTTTTCAGCACCTCCTTATATTCAGACAAATAAAAAATATCTTTATTGATTAAATCACTTAATATTATGCCTTTCCTTAATTTTCCCCTAAATTGTGATGGGCTATAATTTTTATATTGTAGGCTGTTGGGATGAACAAAAATGAATGAAAATACGACAAGTTGATTTTAACACATAATAAAACAACTTTTATTCATTTACTGTCTGAGAAAAGCAAAGATTTATTTGGATTGAAACCATGAATTTCATGTGTGTGTTAGCCTGTCGCCATGTTCAATTCAGAAGTGCTGCGTTCATCTTCCAGACAAGGAAAGTAACTCAATTGTATTTTGAGTTATTTATAGGGGAAGGAAATTAGCTTCCCCTAACAACAATTAAAGAACTTTCCCCTTAAAATGGTTTAGAGAGAGGTGCATGTTCAACTGTCAAAACTTGGATGGGAGGGGAATCCAATGTCTTTTCTAAGCAGCAACATGTTAAAGCTATCTTTTTTGTTCTCAACCTTTTGTCTTCATTGTTGTTTGGACAAAATGTTTTTATATATTCTTCGGCCTTTCCTGGACATTGTATCTTTTCTCTTTAGTATTCAATTTATACTGTCTTCCATTTTTTCTTTTCATTCCTTACACTATTTACATTATTCGGACTATCGTCCTCATCTTTGTCGCCATATTTATTACAATGTTTCAACCGTTGTATGCTCCGGCCTTCTTCAGGTGGTTGGAATGTCATTGGGGTAGAATGTTCTAGTTCTACATGCCATGTTTAATGGATGTCAGTTATCAGTTATCTCCTGTTAATTCCCCTCTCCAAGTTAGTTCTCCACTGCCTTAACTGGGTATTGAACTCACACTCTTCTGTTAATTCCCCTCTCCATGTTTTCCTCTGCCTTAACCAGGTATTGAACTCACTCTTTGGGTCCTGTCACTGGATCTAACTAACACCTTTATCCACTGAGGACATCTGTGTATAAATTTCTGGGTATTATAAACCTAATGTCTTCAACAACCATTTTTTTACCAGTGCTCATATTGCAATTTTTGCTGTTATCCACTGTTTTTACTAGAGCTCATATCACAATTTGTGTTGTTATTATCACTTTTCCCTAGCACTCCTTATTACTGGTTCTCATATTGTATTCATTTCTATGCTTGATTGGCTCAGGAGATTTTTGTGGCCTAGCACATGTGCTGACTCCTTAAGTTTACGAATTTTCCAATGGTGTTCTTTGTCTATGATCTCTACCTCATCCCACTGAGGGCGGTGACCTCCCTTTTCTCTCCATTTTCATTCCTTCTAGAAAATAAATTCTTTGCAAATTCTGAAAGACACGCAACATGCTCCTGACAAATGCCAAAGCAAAATTGAAAACATAGATAATAATAATTTAAAAAAAAACAGAAATAATAATTTTACAAACATGATGCAGACATTTGATCTACGGACTTCAGAAAACAACGATGATGAGAATACTGGTCTACCTATGAATTTCAGACAATACAGTCACTTCCTATTTAAGGATTAAGTTCTCTTCCAACAACTGGTCACTAAGTGAAAAGTTGTATCTGGCTGCTATTTCAGACATACTACACATGTAATGGGGTTTGTGTCGGCCGGTTTCAGATTGCTTTAATGTCACTTTTGCACCATTTGTAACATTTCTAATTCATTTCTAAATGTTTATACAATGCAGTAGTGTAGCTAACAATAAACATAAACAAATTCAAAAAATCAGCTCCATATTCAGTAAATTTTGATTAATTTTTAAATTTGCTTTGAAGAAAGAGAAAATGTTCCCTTTCAAACAATATATAGTGATTTTCCAAGTGTAGCTTAGATATGGCACAAGGCCGAAAGTATGGGGCACCCAGTGAGGATCAAACTCACGACTCGGTTGTAATTGTTCTAGCGAGACAAGCTTGCTAACCATTACACCGCCTCGAGGTGCCCATCAAACAATACTGGTGCATTTATTGATTGATTTTTTTGTGTTTATATTTCTGAGATGACATATTGTAATAATTATTTATACTATTTACATTGTTTGGACTGTTGTCCTCATCTTTTTTATTAACTAGACTACCTGTGACGTGTTGGGTCATTAACAGTTCAGGTTATGAAACATTGAAGTTAATTTCAACATTCCATGGAATTTCATTGAATTTGTCTGATTGACTAACTTGAGTTTTACATCAAAATGCTCTTCAGGGCTAGACGTTCAATATATTTGATGCAAAACTGGAGTCAGCTGACCAGATGAGACCATTGAACTTTTCTTGATTTATTGAATATTATCACTCAAGTTATCTATTGAATGCTTTTTGGCAGAGGCATGTTGCATTTTTTTTATATATATATATATATATATATATATATAAGTTCTGAAGAACTTGGTAAACTGAATGGGTAATTCCAAGGAGGATGAAATCCTCAGAGCTCAATGTGAATACAGAGCTAATATTTAATGAAAAAACAGACCACTTTAAGGTACCATTACAATAATTTATTTCACCAAAATCCTTTTTAAAGGACTCCGGATCATCAGGTAACACTTCCAACAATGAAATGAAAGGAAAAATGGGATTAGAAATTGATGGGTAGTGTAATTTTTGTAATTTAACAGGGAGGGTGATAGTTGTAGTTAACGAGACAAGGTAGCGTACAGGGAGGGGTTAATTTCATATTTCTCTTAAGCATGCTTCATATTGGGATAGGAGGAGTGACCGAACCGTGATCTATTTAGATGGTTAACTTAATGGAAATGATATATAGGAATAGGAGGGTAGTGGGGGGAAAAGAAAGGAAAAATGGAAAGGAGAGAGGAGACAGACGACAGTGATACAGATATATCTAAATGAGTGTTACGGCAAAGAGAGAGGGGGAGAGGGAAGTGAGTCGAAAAGGCTGTAATTTTGTTTTAACAAAATTATGTAAAAGATAGATTTCAATGCTTGATAGAAATTTAGATGTCTAAAAAATGATGAATGTTATCAATTTAAACATTTAATTTTTTAAGTAAATAGTTTAGGGACTTAATATAAGTTAACTACTATTTTTATTAGCACATTAGGGACTTAATATAAGTTAACTACTATTTTTATTAGCACATTTATCGAAAACATATTAAAGAAATATTTAAAATTATAATAGTTTATTTACCCGACCAATTGTACTTTCATAATATTGTAAAAAATTTCAGTAACAATAACATCTATATTAGTTTTACTTTAAATCTAATTTATGAATGTAATTTTTCTTTATTATTATATGGGTAAACTTAATTAAGGTTTAGGTTTCATTATTTAATAATATTTGAGGGTAATATTAAAGATTTTGTTTTCTTCTTATATGTATCTCACAAACATATTCATGCAAATCCATATATACATACGTCCATTTACATGTGCAAATACACACATAGACACACGTGCAACAATATACACAAATGTTCATCCATCTTCATACATAAATTACATATACACACATACATTTCTCAATCATTACCTATATTTTAACGTTTGAAATTTATTTAAATTTTAGTTTGATTTTATAGTTAAAGTTTAACCATAGGTGACTTCTGAAGTGCTTCATTATTAAAGGAATTTCGTTAATATTATTATTACTATTAATAGTTAAAGAGTGGTATATTTAAATTTAAATTATCAATTTTAAGATGAAACTCCCTTAAGAAGATAAAAATACACTCTCAAAATTCTAATTATAGAACATTAAAAGAGAAAGTGATACTAAATATTAAAAAAGAGCAATTTTAAAATACCAAGAGAATGACCCAAGTACTTCCATTTAAAAATATTCCATACACGTATAGACATACATACATACATACATACATACATACATATATATATATATATATATATATATATATATATATATATATATATATATATATATATATATATATATATATATATATATATATATATATATATTATCTGTCTAATTATCTATCCATCTATATATACATATAGGTATACTCATATATATATATACACACCCTTATATACATATACAACCATATATACACACATACACACACCTATATACATAAATACCTACATACCTACACACAATTATATACAAAAAAAGCATATAAAAAGAATTCTACCTATAACTATCCACACATGCATATGTATTTATATTACAATGTTATACATCTATTCACAAACATATTACAAATATTAATTCTAAGGTATATACATCTACGTACATATACAGATTACAAGTAAATTAATATTCAAAATACTACACATATATAAATACATGTAGACATATATATATCCGTACATATACACACAAAATATATACACATACACCTATACACATTCACAAACACACACCTGTGCACATACATCCACACATATGCAAAATACACACATATATATACATATATATATATACAATGATACCTAGCACAAAAATAACGTTAGTACTTAAACATACCCCATACTTATATAAATTTAAATATATTTAAATCAAAAACCGAAAAGAGAAAATATACAAGTAAAATAAATTGACCTAAATTCATCCAAGTAAATAAATAAACAAACCAATCCTAATAAAGTTACCGTTAGAAAAAACAAATAAAGATAATCAACCCAAATAAACACAAATTAAAAACTGTTCCCGCCAAAATAATAGTTAGAATAAACTATAACAACCAACCACAAAACCGAACAAATAGCTTTAATTAAATTCTCAAACCAAAACAAAACTTTTAAATAAGTGATATAAACAAATTTTTACTACGTTAATAAAAACACCGATTTAAAAAAATAAAATAAAATAACTAAATAAAATAAGAAACAAAAAATAAAATTAAATAAAAACAAGTAAAATAATTTAACCCAAATAAATAAATAAACGACTTCCAGTAAAATAACCGCCATAATAGACTACCCACAATGCACCACTGACTCGTATATGTATAAATAGCCGAGAAAAATAACAGCACACGTGGCCTGACAATTGCATATAGCATGAAACAGACTGTCGCCTCTAAGTGTTGACTTCTATGTTCACTTTTATATATATATATATATATATATATATATATATATATATAGTATTACACAACAAAATAAAAAAAATTACCTCATATGCAGTATAGATCTATTTCAACCGATGAAAACTTTGTCAGTCTTATTCAACTCTGGTGTATAGACTGCTCATGTTGGAATTAGAAATTTAACTGTGCCTGCTGTCAAAAAATCGATACAGAATTTATCCATTTCATTGTTTCGGTTAGACAAAAGGCACAAGACAGTGGTCAGAAGAGGGTGGAAGGTATTATCCTTAAAGTTAAGAGGTTATATCAAATTAAACTCAGATATTAACCTTATGACATTAAATTGGGCTTATATGAAGAATGAAGTGTTAATTTGAAACTAAAAGAGGACCAAAAAGGGAGTTTTATCAAAAAAATTTTATATATATCAGGTTAGGTTCCTACTTAAAAATACTCTTCCGAAGATAAATTATACTTAAAAATATATTTAAAAAAATAAAAATAAGTCATATTTAGATAATTTATATTAAATTTAAGTAAGAATATATTTAAAAAACTTTATAATAAATAAAAAAAAATTTATATTAAAGAATAAAAGTATATTTAAAAATAAAAATATCATAAGATAAAATCAATTATGCATTAGAGAAAAAAAATAACTTTAAACATAAGTTAAATCAAGTTATATTAAAAAACAAAACCATACAAAGTTATATTTAAAAAACATTAAAAAATATAAAGTGGTGTAAGTGATAAAAGGAAAGAAAGTTCTTAGAATAGGGGACAATTATAAGATATAATTAATATGGTGAAAAAATGGAAATATAAATATATATATATATATATATATATATATATATATATATATATATATATATATATAATAGGGAGAAATATTTGAGTTTGGGAAATTTTCCAGAAGTGTTTTGGAAGAAACTTTTTTTTTTTCTCATTTCTCTCAATATTTCCACTCCCATTATCATTTTTATTATTGATGATAAATAATATTTTGACTCTGCTTGTATTTCATGGCAATGCATTTTATGTCTGTGGACATTGATAAAGTCTATTTGTATGGGAAATACAGAACTTGCATTGAAAACTGAAAAAGTTTCTGAAAATGTACAGGAGTTGATCAATAAGTCCATCACTTGGCACAGTTATTAGCTGAGTTTTGATCTGAAATTCTCACTGTATAATGTTTAATCCATTGGATTAATATAATTTGTGTAATAAACAAGAAATTTATTTAATCGGAATTTACATCAAGTGAATGCATTTGAAGAAAACAAGAATTAGTAAAAGGATGTTAGTAAATTAGTATTATTCATTACTTAGGGAATAAGCAATAGTAATTGTCTGTTGCTGGTTTAAAGTGAAAGAAGGTTTGTGCTATAGATTATCTCCCTTTATACATATTCTGTATTTAAGTAAGTCCAATATGTCACACTTCATTCTAAGTTGAATAAAGCTTCAGTTAAGTTGCACCCACATGCATTTTCTCACTACAATTTATTCAACTTAGAAATCAACATGGAACATTGCATGAGACTACAAAGGTTTGATGTCGATCCTAACCATACCACAGCTGCTGAGCAATGGACCCATTAGTTTTTAATGTTCGAAAACTTTATAGAAACCTTTAAAATGGAGTATCTTCACTGACAAATAGATAAGACAAGGCTGATAGCGATCTATCTGTCCCCCTCTGTCTACACTGTAGACTCTATAGGATAATTTCTGATTCCCCTTCTTACAAGGAAGCTATAAGATTGCTGCATGCAATTTACTTCAAAGCTGGGTAGGCAAGACAAACCCAGAACAAGCTCAGGGGAGTCAATGTCAGAGACGACTGTCAAATGCGAACCTCCACAACATCCTCAAAGGATCTGCAGGAGACTGGGTTGCTGGAATGACTTTGTCCCTTACAAATAACCAGTGGGGAAGAATGTGGCATGCATTATATTCCCTTATATGTATTCTGTATTTAAGTATGTCCAGTAGGACACACTTTATTCTAAGTTGAATAAAGCTTCAGTTACACCTGCATTTATTTTCTCACTGCAATGTGCTAAAGGGAAGGTCAGGAAGAAAGAAAAAATTTGTTGATAGGAATTGACAAAAGATTTTAGATGATGCTGAGAGAAAGAAAAATAAGAATGATTATTTCGGCCATGTATCTCCAGTTTTGTAACTGATCAAAATTCTGTTTATGCCTCAAGCCTTAATTTGATTGGCTGATGAAGATTGATTTAGAATTTGAATTTAGGATGTGTATAATATGATAAATCATTGATAGGCAATGTATGATTTATTTTGCTGCATGTGTTTACATACAAAGGCAAGGATGTCATTGGTTTATGAAGGCTTTTAAATTTGAGAATGTTCATGAATGTTCATCAGGTTGTTGAAAGGTCACTCAAAATCTATGAATGACATAAAGTGTCATAATTCAAAATCTGGCAAAAAGTAAAGTGAGCAAGTAATATTGATATTTTGATAATATTCGATGGCAGCACTCTCAAGAATTTTTCTTCTGAGTAAATTACTTTCGATTTTCATGAGCATGGCATTTTTTACATCAAGATTGTAGTCAAATTTATTTCTGTGTATGACTAGTGCATTTGTTAAATTGTTATGTATAAGGTCCCATTTGTCTTCAAAGACATGTTTTTTTTTTTTTAAATTTCTGCATGTTTTCCCCAATGTATTGTGAGGAACAGTTTTGTTAATTTATTGTATACATGCCTGCTTCTGAATTATTATTGCTATGGGTGTTTTTAGTTCTGATTATATCCATAAAGGTTTTGGAAGTGATTGTGACTATTTGGATGTTATTTAGATGGGATAAGTTGTTCTGGATAGTGGGTGTTATGGAGCTGGTAGTTAGTGTTATGTATCTGTTTTATTCATTCTGTTCCTTTACAGATACACTCTACATGAAAATAATTTACACACACACACATACATGCACATACATATATGAGAGAGAGAGGTAGGTAAATTGTATTTTTTTTTATCTATTTTCAGAATTTGGAGCTCATTGATGAAAAAGTGTTAAATAGATTTGAATCTTTAAAAACATATTTACATGAGAGAGTGATGCTGAGCAGTATTTGTTATGAACATGGATGATTTCAACGAAATCAAGAAATGAATTCACAAATTTGTCATTCAAGTCATGATAAATATAAAAGACAAGCTATTATAATATTTAAAAAAAAATGAAAACAAACTGTTTCTGGACTAAAAGCCATAACACAGAAATCTTTTACTGAGTATTTGAACTCTGCAGCATTTCTCCATAGAAATCGTGTACACAAAATGAAAAAGAGAAACAATAAATTAATTGTTGTTTGATAAATATATTAAAATGGATACTACTGCTAAGACAAATTTGCAAAGTTCTTTAGCACATGACAGCTTCAGTCTCAAGGACAATGTGCAAATACAGAAAACAGAAAAACATTCTTACTGCGAAAGATGCCTTTGTAATTTTTCAGATAGTGCCAACCTTGAATATCACTTGAAAATACATAATAGTGAAAAACGTTTCCACTGTGAAATATGTAAGCTGGTGTTCTCAAAACGATCAAATCTACGGACACATATGCGATCACACACAGGAGAAAAACCATTCCACTGTGAGGTATGTGGATCAAATTTTTCACAAAGCTGTGTGCTTAAAAGACATATGCTAATTCATACTGGTGAAAAACCTTTTAGCTGTGAGATTTGTGGGTCAAAATTTTCACAAAAATCATCTCTGAAGACCCACATGCGAAGACATACAGGTGAAACACCCTATCATTGTAGTTTCTGTGGAACAGGATTCTCAACAAACACAGGATTGACTATACACATGCAAAAACACACTGGAGAAAAACGTTGCCGATGTGATGTTTGTGGCTCCAAATTTTCTCAGAGTTCACATTTGAAAGAACATATGCGTTTACATACCGGTGAAAAACCATTTCGGTGTGAAATTTGTGGAACAAAATTCACCCAGAATTCAAGCTTAAAAAAACACATGCAAACACACAGTTCCATAAAGCCATTCCAATGTGATATCTGTCAATCAAAATTTTCACAAAGCACAAGTTTGAGAAGGCATGTCCGAAGACACACAGGAGAAAAACCCCAAAGTAAAGCAATATAATGTAAGGTGAAAAATATATTCTTTTCAAAATCGCATAATACATTGTAATTTAAAAATAACATTAATTAAGATACACATCTACAAGACAGTCTTTCCTCTTTTTATTTTATTCTTGAATAATGTAGATGTTGATTGTTCTCTGGGTAATTAATAACTTGTCTTAAACTCTGTGAAAATCTTTACAAGTCCTCACTGCCGCTGGAGTAATCAAGGATTTTCCAAATATGTTTCCCTCAAGTTGTTAAAATCTCTTTGACTGTTACAAAATGGACCAATCAAATATTATCCTACAGGCAGAGATGACTTGAAAGCTAAAATTCCAAGATCATACATATATGCCCCTGATTTCTCACCACACTCCTCCTCAGTCTTTTAAACAGGAGTAGAGATTTATCCCTTATTCCCTGTTTAGGATTCAGTTCCTGGTTTCAAAACTCTGAAATTTATACCATTGTGTTTATATGGTTCCTTCTAAAGTAAGTACTTCCACAGAAAATGTAATACTTAATGTTTGAAATGAATTTTTAGAAATGAAAAATCTTTCTTGAAGCTTTTATTTTACTTTTGATTTCAAGCAAATGAATTAAATTTAATATTTCCAGTAAGCAAAATACTTTGCTGTATTTCAAAAACTAATTTAAATTGACTGGAATCAATTTTTTTTTTGTTAAAAAAACTGATTATCACCCTTTTTTTAGTCGTTTTTCATGACAATGTAATTCTCTTTATTAAAAAATCTTCTGAAAATAAAATATACTTTTCTTAAACTTTATTTGAGGATTTAATGAATAATTAATCTGATTTGAAACAATTATTATTTACTTTAAGTTTAAAATATTGCAGAAATACATTATTCTAACAAAGTGGTAGATGTTTATTTAAGCTGTTGATGTCAGATTGAAGTTTATCTAATGTTGTTCTATGGAAGGTGTTAGCCATAAAAAAATAATTGAATATAACATAAGGACCTTCTATATATAATTTTTAAATACTTAGTAATCTTAAAAATTTAAGAAAATAGTCCCCGTAATCTAATGTTTTATTGAATTTTAGATATTTTCTGGTTTTAAATGTACTATAGTTACCATTCTTATTTTCTGATAATGCTGTGTATGGATGAAAAAAAATTGGCACATTTATACACATACAAAAAATTTTAAATTCTTTTAAAAATATTGGTGTTTGATGATTTGTTGTAAGCTTTTCCATTTATGATTAGTAAATATAGTTTTTACTTAATAATAATATCATCTAAAAGGGTGAAACTAATACAGAATTTTAAAAGATTTAAAACTTAATAAATTATTATAATTAAAATTTTAAAAAAATGAAAACAATTCTTGTAAAAATTCATTATTCATAGAAAATGTTTTTTTCTTAGGACAATAATGTCCTTAATATATCTTATTCATAAAAGCAATTAAAAGCTTTTCTAATTAAATAATGTCATAGTTTTATTGCATTTTTATTTTACAATTCAGAGCAGATTTTTGGTAAATAGTGTTTCTTGAAATTTCATAAAATTAAGTAGGGTAACAGATATAAAAAAAACGTATTTTTACAAAGATTTTCTAAAAAAAAATTTCAAAAATAATTAAATTCATTTGTGAATAAGTCCTGAAAATTGAATTAAAATCTGACAATTATTTGATTTTTGGAAGAATTTCCAAAACAATGTTTTTCTACTGCAAAAAAGACACAAAACTTCCCATACTTGGCACATCTGTTGGTACAAGAAAAATATGATTTTTAACCAAAATTTTGAATGTTCTAGAAAGGATTAAAAAATAAAATAATCAAAAATACTTTGGATTGTCTTTTTAATAATAACATAAACTTTATTTTTATCAAGTTTGGGGCTTTTTCTCATCATGGTATGCTCGTTTTTCAGTGAATGGAGTTACCTATTCTAAGGTCTTATCTTTCTCTTTCATTCCCAGTAACCACTTGCATCTTAGTAGTGTTATCAAATTGCTTGGGATTGATTAGAAAATTTTAAAAAAATAAAACTCTTGGTTCCAGAATTATGCCAAATTTTTTCTTTACCAAAATAGATCTCATAATAACAATTTAGCAATACACCTTAAACCCATTATGTACCTCTCATATCATTGAAATATTAAGACTGTTAGAAAATTCAATTAAAGAGATATTAAATAGGAATTCAAAGATTAAGTGCCTGGAATTCCTGTCTACTTGGAATTTTATCTCAATTAAAAGAGGAATTGGAAAATCAGTTGTGTATGTGTATTCCTGATGAAGTTAGTTTCCAAAGCTGACATTCATTTTTGTCTTAGATTTTGAATTTTTTTAATCTTTTAATGTTCGTTGTTCCACTAATGGAACATATTTTAAGATGGGTATTTTTTTAAGTTTGATTATTTTATCAATAATATACATGGAAAAGACTAAAATATGATATGTGCTTATAAATCGTGTTAAAATAAAATGAATGCTTGCCTGGTATTAAAAAAAATATGTTTTAAAATAAGTTCTACAATGGCCACTAAAAAGGTTAATAAAAAAAAAAGTTCAATTAAGATCAACGTTTTTTCTTTGGACTATCCTCATTTCTCTTTCTTTTTTTTTCTTTTTTTAAAAGTTATTTGACTGATCCATTCTCTTGCCTTCTTGGGAATATGAAAAGTCTTCAGTCCAACCAAGAAGCATTTCCAAAAGAAATTCTAATGTTTGCTCATTTGGTTAGATTTAGGGAAATGAGTTGAACTGAAAACTTTTCAGCTCCCCTACATCTAAACTTTTCTTCAGTTGAATTTTTTCAATGGGCTGTCTTCAACATAGTCTATAAATCTGATGACAAGAATATGTACAATTACTCATGGTACATTTTCTGCCATTAATAACTCATTCTGGAGAGGACGGTAATTTTTTTTCTCTCCTGATAGAATCTGTTTTTTTCCTTAGTTTCTTCATAAATAATAGAATTCATCTAAAGAAGGTTGGAGAATCAATTGCTTGAAATTATATGAAAACAAGAAAACCAACAAAAATAAAACCAGCTGAAAAGAAATATAAATTATTGTGATGTTATTGAGTGGTTGATGGAGGGGTGTTCGCATATGCACTGGGAAAGCATGTTAAAATGCATACAAAGTGTATGCTTCAAAAGTAAAGACTGCAACATATGTAGAAAGTGAGAAATTATCAACAGAAACATGTTAGAAGAGGAGACTACCATATATGGTATTTCTTTTTCTTCATATTCTCACTGGATTAACCTTTGAGGCACAAATTCACTTCGCAGTAGATCTTATGGCATCAGTACCTTTGTTGATAGATGCAACCACAATCAATTGTTATCTCATTCACTACAATTCACAGATCAGCATCAATTGACTTAATCCTTTGTTTCAGATTAGACAAAATCCAAAGAAGAATCTGCAACATTATTGGTCTTAACTTGGCATCTTGCCTTTGGTCGCTTTGCCACCACCATAACACAGTTTCACTGGGTCATTTCTATAAATATTTTCATAGTAATTGTTCTTATGAGCTTTCCTCATATCTCAACTTCACATATTTAAACACAGAACTAGATTAGCAGATAGGTCCCATAATTTCCCTCTTGAAATTGCTAGATGGAACCATAAGCTCTATGCTAATAGTTTATTCTCCTATACTTCTGGAACTCCTGCCTGGCTTCTTGCTTTCCTGTCAACTAGGATCTTCAAAGATTTAAATGCAGCATCAATCATTATCATCTATCTCCTTGCATCCTGTTCTTTTTATTGTCCACTTACTGTGTTTCTTTCCCTCTCAGTAATCCTTTGTGTCTTAGTGGCTTTTTTGCCTTGCTTGCATGTGAAATAATTTTTAGAAAGAAAGCTGAAATAGATGAAAATATTTTGACCAAAAACAAAAAGTCTTTTCATTATTTTTGATGGGCGTCCTCATATTTTTTATACTTTTTATCACAAAAGTTTTAACCAATTCATTCTTTGGTTGTTGAATTACTTGTAATATTTTTGTACTGTTTTGACATTTGTAGATGAAATATTTTTTTATTCCATAACTTATGTTCCAGGAACCGATTTCCAAAATCATTAATCCTGAATTACAAATTCAAACTCGTGCCACTTGCTTTTAATGCTGATTGTCATTTTTAAGGCAATGTCTCTTCAAGAAATAAGCAATCATGGTCCCACCTCAGTTACTTTAATATTTGTTAATTTCTATGACATTTTACAAAAATTAGTGTAGTGTTTTTCCATTGTTTTCTTTACAGTTTTCCAGCACCCTTGGTTCCAGAACTATGACAGATGATTGATTTTTACAAGACCAGGTTCTTGTAATAATTATTCAATAATGACCCTAATTATGCACAAATCTCTCATCTTAAAAGCATTCTAGCAAACATAGACCTTTATGCCTGCAAAAAAAATGATGTTTCAAGGGGACATTTTTTCCATTAACACTGCTATTATTTTAACTATGTTCACTCCCTTGACAATATTTATAAGATTATAAAATGGTAAAAAATATTTATAAAAGGTAAATAATTTTTTATAAAGAAATAAATGTGAAAAGAAATCTTTTTATTCAAAATTTTTTAAAAATTATAAATTTTCTACAATGCAATGAGTTTTAAAACATCAACTAATTGCCAATTTTACCAACACCTTTATTCACTGGGCCATGTGTCCTTGAGGACATCTGTATATGAATTTGGGGGACTTATAAACCTAATGTTTCAGTTCAAAATTCCAGTCACCTGAAGAAGGCCAAGTGTACAACGACCAAAATGTTGTGAATATGGCAATGAAGTAAATAATGTAAGTAATCACAATTTATTTATTAGATTGTTTATTTACAGCATTCAAAAAATGCATACCAACTAATACAATGCAATGTTTATCATTAATCTATTTATAAACAAATATAAAAATATTTTTTATTTATAAATTTATAAAAGATGTCTGAAAAGAAAATTTAAATAAACAGATAATGATGAGTAACTAATTATAAATTTTGAAAATGATTTTTTATAATCTTGTAAATAAACTCTTTTTTTTTTATAATATTGTAAATAAATATTGCCAAGGGAGTGAACAAAGTTAAAATAATAGCGGTGTCAATGGAAAAACTGTCCTTTTGAAACATCATTTTTTTTTTTTACGACATGAATATCCATGAATTCAGGCATTCTTATCTCTTCTTGTTAAATTCTTTGATAAACATCTCAACTGACTTGCCATGCCAAGCCACCTTACTCAGATTAAATTTATTTGGAGACTGAAAACACTTGTGTGACATAATTTGTAAATCATTTGTAATTTGTGACATCAGTCGAAATTTTGTGAGTAGCCCTAAATTATGAAGACCCATTCATAATCTGTATGTAAAACAGTGCTTTCAATTTTAATTATGAAGACTCATTTGTAATCTGGATAATACTTTTAATTTAATTCATCTGATGTTGCATTTGTTTGTACAGCAGTTTTATTATAAAGAGATCCACAAAGATATTTTAGCTTCTACAATCCATGCTTAAAAACAATGACATGTTACACAGCATCTAACATATACTTAAAATTTTTAGTCTTCCTTTACCTTGGCATTGGCGTTTGAAAAAGTGTGTACAGTTTGGGGATAAATAGCACTTTGAGAATGGACTAGACAGTTATCCTATTTCTATAGTCTCTTACTAAAGCCAATAGAAATGAGCATTGTGCTTCTAATTTTGTCCAGATTAAAAGAGGTGTAGGACAATCAATTGCTGGAGGATTGGTGGTCTACCTATATCAACATTGACTAATTTCTTCATTTTTTTCTCTTGCTTCTTATCAAAACATTTTAGCTAATCTATTCTTCACACTATTTACATTTTTCAGATGGTTATCTTCATCTTTATTGTCATATTCACAATGTTTCAGCCATTGTACACTCCAGACTTCTTCAGTTAATATATGTTGGAATTTCACACTAAACCCTTTATTTAGTCCACTGGAGTAGATTGTTCTATTTCCATGTGCCACACCTTTTCTGAATATCTCAGTTTCAGTTATTTCTCTTTAGTAACTCAGCTTTCCAAGTTTTTGTTTACCCTCTGCTGTGGCCAGATATTGAATTCACAACTCTTTGAGTCAAGTCACTGAATTATTTCAACCAATGCTTTTATCCACTGGGCCATGTGTCCTTGAGGAAGGCCTGAGTGTACCTTAATCTCAGAAATATAGGCAGATATTCTTCTTCAGCTGTTAAATTACAAGTTGTTTTCCAATTAAATATTTCCATTACTATATATTAAAATAGTTGTGATAGAAATCAGCAACAAAAATGATGAAACTTGTTGAACATAACATTTAATAAACAGAATATTTGAAAATCATTCTTTAAATTGACAAAAGGTATCTGCTAGACCAGGAATTTTTTCAAGAGTAGACTATATATGGATGAAAAGAAGTTTTGTCAAATAAAGACCAGATTAAATTTGGCCACTCAATTTACACAGGTTACATGTCAACATCTACAAAAATCTATATAAATAAAATGCAGTGTATGTGTGTCTGTCCTTCTGTTTTTCAATTCTGGCAAATGATAAACAACCTGAAGTAACAGGTTAATAACTACTGTAGTTACATGCAATTAAAAATTAGATAAATAACTCATTTAAAGTTAAATTTAAATATCGAACAGAGTGAGTTTTAAAAAACTATTCTTTATTAAAAGTTTAAATGTAATTTTGTTTTTCATCACAATTGCAAATGATATTGTCTAATTAAACCATAATTAAAACTTAAGCAGGGAATAGTACGTTGCTCATATAGTTTCTTTTCTTTTTCTAGCATGCGTACTGTGTCGTATTCAAAATATTACATAGTTCAGGTTCCCTAATGTCTTTTAAGAGTGACTTTATGTGAAGGGATCATAAAGAATGGTGATTTTAAAAGAAAATAAAAATTGCATGCAAAATAAATGTAGACAAACTACAGAGATTAGTTGTGTATATAAAAAAAAGATTATACCAAATTAAGGTGTCAAATAAAGGTCCAAAAGCTCTCTGCAGGAGCTAGCCTAAATTCCACCCAAAAGGCAGCTTCTAGGTTAGTCTTATATATTGTAAATTTAGTTTCTCACACTGATAATCCTAAATGCATTCTACACTTGTATAAATGCTTACACAACTTTAAAAACAGACATTTTGAAAGTGCATATGAATCTATACAAATCTATTAAAACAAAAATGGTAGGGAAAATGAGGACTGAAAAGAAAAATTATTTCTCACTGTAAATGAATCAAAAAATTGTTGTCAAAACATGAATATGTGTACAATGACTAAAAAAAAGAGGGAAACAAAAAATACAAGCAGAGAATCAACAAAATATAATTCCCAGGCACATTATATTTAACATTCCTTCTGTTTACAAAGGGTAGAATTATCTGAATTTCTGGGATGATGAGTTATCATTATTTACATTATTTATATTTGGACTATTGTATTCATCTTTGTTGTTGTTATCACAATACGCACAACAAATAATTTGCATATATCTGTTAATACTTCTACAATGACAGAACACTTAATAAATAATCCAACTTCTTGTACCTCATCTTTTACCATAGATTTTTTTCACAGTAGTTTGCAGAGCACCTTTAGATTACCATTTGAGAAGGCTTGAATCCCTTTATATTAAAACTAAGCAACCTTCCCTTTATTTACACTATTATATTCAGACTATAGTCCTCATCTTTGTTGTTGTTATCACAATGTTTCAGTCAGTGTGCTCACTGACCTTCCTCAGGTGTATATCAATCTGGGTAACCTACAGGGAATTCTGAACTGAACCCTTTATTTAACCTACATGAGTAGAGTGTTCTCGTTCCACTGTTCATGTCTCGGGATATCTTTTCTAGTTCTTGTTTTTATTTAGTACTGTTCAATTATTGCTTGCCTGTTTCTGCTGAGTGAAAGTATGCACTGCCCAACCCAGGGATTGGACTCACAACCACTATGTCATCAAATTCATAAACCAATGCTTTCATCCACTATGGCCTAGTGGTTGTGAGTTCAATTCCTGTGTTGGGCAGTGTGTACTTGCACACAGTGGAAACAAGTGAGCAATAATTGAACAGTCCTAAAGTCAGTTTTTGAATTACTCCAACATCATAAAGCACATAGACTAGTAAACCTAGCATAGAAATAAATAGAGAGTCTGTGTCATAGTCTATTTCCTCAAAGATTGAAACAACAAAGACAATGATAATCATCTTAATAATGTCAGACAACAGATGAGTTGAAAGTTTTTACTCAAGACACAATTCTAAATATAGATAATCTTTTGTGAGTTGCAAGGGGGGGGTTTAAAAAAAAATCTCTTTGTTAATGAGTTGAAACATTTTTCTTGGATAAAAGATGTCATAAGGTGAAATTAAGTCCAAATAGAATAAACTTTGATCTAGCAGAAAAGAAAATCTGCTTATGTAACTTGATATCATGGGTAGGATTTCTTAAATATATTTAAACTTTGATTTGCTCTAATACAGCAAATTGTGAAAAAAAATGGAACATTATTCCAAGTTGTATTTTATCATTTTGAATCTGGGATACACAAGTGAGATTTCAGCTTTTGTTTTGTGTTGGGATGGGGGTGAGGGTGCTGACTTTCCTCTACTCCAATTCTCCCCTCCCCTTGCTTTAATTATTCTTTGCACTAACAAAATAAATATTTTAGAAGTAAAGAATCAATCTGTATATTGTACATGGAAAATCTAGAAAAAAATGGATTGTTGATGGTCAAGAATTAAAGTATTACTGATAAAATAGGACTATTATTCATGATGAAAATTCATTTCTTGTAATGTTTGTGAAGAAAACTTTTAAAATCTCTATAAATTAAGAATTTCTTAAAACAAAAATTTAACAGATTCAAACAACAGTGAACACATTAAAATATATTCTGTTAATTAATCAATTTCAAACCAAATAAAACCTCTTTTCAATGAAAATTATTAATAAGATATACAGGGAAGACATGTCTTACTACCGACTGAGGGGGAGGCGTTTTTTAGGACCTCATTTGTTTTTTTTTGTTTTGTTTTTTCAGCATTTTTATGGCCATCCGCCATTTTTTAAAATTATTTTTAAACTGACATTACATTGCCAGTCATCAACCAGTAATATACATCGTGTATCTGCATGGCCGGTGCAGTGCATACTACGCAGGAACCCCCGACAAAGTTGATGCCCCTAAAGGGCTATTTTCAGCAGTGTTTTTTTTCACTTTTTGTACTTTTTACTTTTTCTTTTCTACATAAGTTATATTGTAAGTCATCAACTATAATAATCAACAGGGGCAGTGCTTAATACCCCGAACCTCTCAACCGAGTGGGGGCCCCATATTTACTAGGGAGTGAGAGGGAAATAGTACTAATTTCAGTAGCGCTTATTTTTTTAAAATTTTAATTTTCTTTCTCAATACTTCTTTTTTTAAATCAAAAGGGTAACATATCTCGGTAAAATCATTTTTTATTCCAAGATCAGCCACAAGGACTAAGGAGGATCTCTGATTTGGTTTTTTTGGGTTTTTTTTTTTTTTTATTCATAGTCATGCCAACCAGAAGTACACTACACAGATAGTAATTAAAATAAAATTTCTAGTCCCTTTTTTTTTTTATTCATAGTCATGCCAACCAGAAGTACACTAAAATAAAATTTCTAGTCCTTTTTTTTTTTTTACATTTCTAGAAAGATAAAACCGAGAAAATGATTACTTAAAAAATAAAAATGTTTTAAGCTTTCAATGCATGAAAAATTTTGCTGAAATTCTATTTTTTGTAAACAAATTTTTAAGACAGCACCATTTGTTCTCTTTTGTGGGAAATAAAAAATACTCTGGGAATCACATGAAGTCAACAAATCATTGCATTTTGTGTGTGGGTACGGGGAAAATTAAAATCCTAATTAAGAAAAGGTTATCCATTATTTCATGTGTGCTACACACACTATCTCTCAACATTGTACACTTAAGAGACACGACCTTACATTAAAAAAAAAAAAAATGAAATATTTTCTCTCTCCTTTCTTGTACTGATTTTCTTTTCTTTTTTGTGATGGGAAAGTTAGGTACAGTGTAACCCGGATATAAGAGAGTTGTCGGGACCGGAGAAGAAGTCTATTATATCCGGGTTTCTCTTATATCCGGGTTTGGTCTATTTTAACACAGGCTCTAATTTGGGACCAGAGAAAATCTCTCTTATAGCCGGGTTACACTGTACAATGAACTGAACTGTAAAACATTTCACTGAAAATGTTCAAAATTCATTTATATAGCTATGAATCTTATTATAGGAGACATTTTTTGAGTTTTTTGGTGATCCAAAAAATGCGTGACAGGACCAGGTGAAAGAGATGCTAAACCATAAATGTAAATTTCGGAATCGAATTATATTAACAAACCCTAATTTTTCCGTCAAAAGATTGGCAAAACAGTAAATACCTCAAATCCTGTCATGTATTAGCACTGGTTTTTTGGGTTTTTTTTTTAAAGAAAATTCAGTTTGTCGGGGATGTATAAATAAAAGACAAACATATCAAGTAGTCAGGCTGTGTGATACTTTGAGTAGCAGTCCAAGTAACACCCTGAATCAAAGTAATAAGAGGTGTCATGAAGAAATCTTATTGCATCTTGTCTATTTCCTGTTACATGAAAACTGTCTTCATAAGAAGAAACTGGTCTTAAAAAGAAACATTTGTAAATCATCAATTATTTCCGGATTATACAAATTTTGGATTTTTTTTTTTTTTTTTTTTTTTGCTTTCTTCTTTTTCTTTCCTCTTCCTTTGTGTACAAGTTGAATATTTGTACAGGGTCAAATTTTCACCCTCCAACCTTCCATATATGAAAGAAAAGTCTGCCTGAATTTCTGGGATGAGGTGTTATCATTATTTACACTATTTATATTTGGACTATTGTCCTCATCTTTCAGCAATTGTGCACTCCAGCCTTCATCAGGTATATATCACTCTAGGTAACCTACAGGACATTCTGAACTGAATCCTTTATTTAATCTATGGGGATAGACTGCTCTTGTTGCACTGCCCATGTCTAGGGAAATCTTATCAAGTTCTTATTTTTAGTATGTCTCAGTTATTGTTCACCCATTTCTCGTCTAGAGGATTAAAGTGTTGATTCGTAAATTTGATGACAGCAATTGTGAGTTCAATCTCTGGATCAGGCAGTTCGTACTTGGATTCACTGGAAACAGGTGAGCAATAACTGAGCAGTACTAAAATTAATAACAAATATGAGGACAATGGTCTTAATGTAAAAAGTGTAAATAATAGTCTCACAAACTATTATAGGGGATTTATGCCTTACTAAGTGCACTCCAGTATTGGCCCAGTATCAGACTAAGCTAAGTAAATATCTGAAAAAAAAACAGTAATTTTTTAATTTAAAGGAAACAATTGCACATTTAAATGCAAGTTATCTCCCTTGATTTTGAATCTTGCATCATTAAGTATGAAATTGTAAGTTTATATTTTCCAACCAATTAATTTAATGATTGTAAACTCAGCAGGACAGAATGACAAGAGATTATCCAATGCAATAAAAGCAGAATGCACACTTGACATATCTCACCAATTTTGCTCAGTTAAAACATGTCAGCCAACATTAAGCTTACCGTAGCTGTTCCATCTTCCTCTTTATCCTCACTGCAATATATAAGAGTGAACTCTTCACTTACATCATATTATATTTATTTCACCCCAATCTGGTCAGTAAACCAACAACTGACAATAATGCAGTTTACTCCCCAAGTAAACTAATTTAACCTTTGACTAATCATTATTCCTTATAAATTCTGATTGGAGAGAGTTTTGTTCAGTACAGAATTTACATATTTTCCTTTAAAGATTATATTTGAAGTATAAATACTATTTATGAGTAATATGCTCACTTTGACATGATTTTTTCAATATATGCAAACTTGTAATTTGTTGGGTTATTCATTTCATATAGCAGCAGAAATAGCCTCATGTTCACAGGAAAAAAAACATACTACATGCAATTTATTTACTTTTTATGTGTACTGTTGTGTGTATGTATTTTTGGTTACAAGTGTTTTTAAGGTTGCATGTAATAAAAGGAGAAGTTACTCTGTATTATTACAAGCAATGTCCTGGAGAGAGAAACTAGAATGTGCGTTGACCATCTGCTGGTCAGTAGCGAAGAGATTCAGCATCTTTTGGCATGAAATCTGTTTTCCAGAAGAAACAGTTTCTGTTGCATGCTGGGAGAATTTTTATTATTTTTATTTTACACAAAGTCTTAATGTTACTTGTTTCATTTTATTTTATTCATAATATTCATTATTATTATTATTATTATATTTTTTTTTTATTTATAATAAAAATGTCCCCACAAATTCAAAATTGTTAACATCAAAGATATTCAAATATGGCCTTCTACACTTTTATGTTTCAGTCAAAGATATGAGTCCTGCTCTAAGAGTTGCCAAAGATATGGTGATTTTCTAAGCGTAACTCAGATATGGAACAAGGCTGAAAGTTTGAGGGCACCCAGTGAGGATCAAACTCATATTACATTCAAGTGTCCAAATGATTTTCTAAGCATAGCTTAGATGTGGCACAAAGGCCAAAAGTGTGGAGCACCTAGTGAGGATCAAACTAAGTTGCCAAAGATATGATCATTTTTTTTAAAACTCTTGTTGATTTATTGCAAAAGGTTATTTGGGATTTTTGTTATAAGGAACAGATTTTCTATAAACACAGGACTGCTATGTTTGATTCACTCTTCTTTGTTCTGGTAAACATAGTTTTTTTTTTATTATTCCTTTTAATCTGAAATAACCTAATATTTTCACCTGTATTTTCCAAGAGATGCGGAAAAACAATAAAGGAATTTTGTTTAAAAAAACATGAAATATTTTTTCTTTTCTAAGCATTCTAATTCTTTTGCTTTCAAGTTTCAAATATCGACAGTCATGATGATTAATGTTCCAAAATAAAACTACATATGAACTTTGTGCTGCTATTAAAAAGGTCAATGTTGACTTTTTGAATGTTCGTTGACCTTTTAATGAATCCAGCATCAATTTTCAATCTTTTCAAAATCAGAAACGGCATTTAAATCAAATTCTAAATTAAGCAATAATTATTGAAATTCAAAAACACAGAAAGCCTTGTTGATTGATGAGAAAAAAAATCATTTTGTAAATTTAAATATGATTTAAAAAAATAAAACCCGAACTATCGATTATCTCCCTTGATTCTTTGTTTCGCTCTTATTTTGAACTTCATGGCTTCTGAAGAATTATTTCTTTTGCGCCGTTCGGTAAAATGAAACCATTTTAGTAAGATTTTGCCTAATAATCATCTGTTGTCGTCTTCGTTGATCAGATGTTGTAGTTTATGCAGGGAAAAAAAAGCAAAACAAACGATAAATATTGACAAGTAAGTACGAATAAATCAAACAATTATTTTGAAACAACTGACATTTTAAAAAACATTTATTTTCCTCTTTTTCGGTTTTTTTCTGAAATTAAATTATCTTTTCTTGTTTCGAATTTTACAGATCATTGTATTTCTTTAAATATGGTTTTTTTTTTTTTTTATTAAGAAGTGTTCTTTGTAAATCTCGTTTAGTTTTGTTTTCTTTTTTTTTTTACCTAGATTTTTTTTATTTTTGTCGACGTTCAGACTTCGCACCTGTTCAACATATTCCATGTACGGATGCACAGTCGAATCACAATTTTGATATTTGTTGATGTTTTTTTTTTTACCTAAACAAAAAAAATTATTGCTTGCTTTCATATCGATGTTCCTTTCCTAAAAATTAAAAAAATATATATTTTTGCTGTCTTATTTGCCCTTTTTCATTCTCTATTTTTTCCAAGGGCAACTTCCATTCTAAATTCTAACTCAAACTATTTCCCGAGTTCGAACCTGTACTAAGGTATCATATGGGTATTTCATCTTTCAAACTATTTTTTACTTACGACACTGATTTATCTCCCTTGCATCGTACGTAAATTTCTTGTACGAGCCTCATATTATGAGTCCTTGAAAAGCATGCGTTCGAATAGTGAAATTGAAATTTCAACTATTTATTTTTGTTCCTTATTAAAGCAGAAATATCATTCAACATTTGTGATCAATAAAACTCAGAAATTGAAAAACCAAAAGAATTTTTTCAAGTTTTGCACCAGATCACAATTTGGTTTGCCATAGTCATACATACAACTTTAGGTTTTAATAAATTTTTTTGCCGTAAAAATAAAAAAAATGAACATTTTTTTGTTTCTATTTCTCTGAGCTTATTAAGAGAATTTATACCTTTAAAAAAAAAAAAAAGAATTTTGGATAAAATTTACTCAGTAGAAGTAAGCCCCCCACCCCCACCTTTTCTTTTGTTATTTAAAAAATCCTGAATTGCTTAAGTGTTGAATTTCAGGTTGTGCACTTAAAATAAATAAGATTGCATTTTGAATTTTATTTTTTGTTTTATTTCAAATGTTTCAAATCCAAATGAGTTTTCCATATCTATGATGTAAGGCAGGGGATATGAATCCATCTCTTCTTCCCCTGACTCTGGTTTAAATAGCAGAGTAGACTGGGCTCACTAGCCTTGGTAAGTAGCTAGTCTAGGAGAAGGACAACTCTGGATTCAAAACCAGTTGGGTTTGAGGTTGACAACTGAAAACCTTGCTGTCAAAACCATAGCAAAAAAACCCAGCATGATATCTGAAACACTAAAATAAGCTATACCCCATAATAATAGCACACTGGACCAGCAATAGAATACATTTTACTGCAAATAGTGCAGTCAACTTCTCTTGATTATTAACCTTGCATTATTACTTAAAAAGTTTTTTTTTTTTTAACAATTTCTTTACACATGCAGTAATTTACTGATGCAGTAACTAACTTCATATTAAAATTATTGAATTTAATTCAATTGCCTTTCTACACATGACACTGTACTTTTCAAAATTGTAAGATTATAACTATTTAAGCATTGGCATAAGGCCATGGTAGTAGAGTACACAATAAGGATCAATCTGTTTACACAGAATATGTAATCATTATAAAACTTGATCTTTTTAATGAAAACTTTTTACAGTTTTAAAAACAAAATTGTTAAAATCATCAACTAAAAAAAAAAATCATTGTAATTTTGACTAGATTTCATATTACCTTAATGTTGACTTTTTTTTTACCAAGCATATTTAAGTTTTGGTACAAGACCCAGTGTTACTATTTAAGTTTAACACCAGGGGTCAGCAACCTTTTCCTAACGATATGCAGACTTAGGGTTTTAAAATCTTTCAGTGGGCCAACAGCATACATATTTTTATACAAGTCAAGGTCAATATAATTGTTCTACAATATATTTTATATATAGTAATATATAGTATATATATTTTAGTATATATTAAAATTAAAACAGCTAAATATCTTCTTTGTAGTTATTGGTTCGGACTTTATGATGTCATTTGTGGCTGTGTGCCATTGCTTGGCATGCCACAGGTTGCCAACTCCTGATCTACACCATGATGAGGTACCTAACTTTAATGTTAGATTAGTTGACGTCACTCCTTAGCCCAGTCAACTTTATCTTCACTCATTCTGAATGATCCTTTTTTTTTTTTTAATTCAGTTTTATTTTTAGTACAAAATGAATTGTTTAAATTTGTTTTGTTTTTTTTTTCCAGTAAGGCTCATCCTGTACAAGGCCCAGGGGCCACTTGAGGTAGAGGGTTATGTTAATGGGTAGTTTATATGGATAGGAGGGTAAGATTAATGCTTAACTCTAGACTTAAACAGGTTAAGATTATAGTGATTTGGGAAACATCCTGTTAGGAGTCTATTCTATAAGACAGTGGTTCATGAGAAGAAGCTGTTTAAGCGGAACTTACTTTTTACTGCTGGAATACAAAGGGAATGTGGGTGGTTTGCGACTATGTAAGTGGCATGGTGGGTCCTAGCTGGGAACATCAGACCTTGTGGAACCAGGAGATGCAGTTCACCCGAGCACTTTCTATAGTAGTAGCGATAGAGCAGTGAGAGGCTCACTACATCCTGCCTGTGGGAAAGAGGTTGGAGTGTGGAAAATAATTCATCTCTCACAAGGACTCTGAGATGCTTTTGATCTATCAAGCCTGGAAAATGAGGTCTGGGCAGCTCCTGCCCAAATATGACAACAGTACTTCATTTTCAGCCTGATCTGGCTCTTATAAAGGTAGAGGATAGCATCCCAGACCTTATATGAAGTTAAGGTATTTAATTGGCTAATGTTTAACCTGTTTCCATAAACTAAATTGTATTTAAAAGCCTTACTTTATAATACTCTACTAATATAAATAGCTTGATAAGGTACGTTATACACCCTTGTGCAAATTAATTGAAACAAAATAAATAATTCTGTTATGAGTTACTTTTTTTTTTTTTCTTTTTTTTTTTTTTTCCAATGAAGCATGACCCAGTGCACATGTTAGTATGATGCATGTTCATTCCATGAAGTCGTTCCTTGCAGACTGACCACAGATTCTTGATTGGATTTAAATCAGGAGAATTTCCAAGCCAGTCTATAGTACTTTGACTTGCTCACTGTTAAGGCTTGCCAGTGTGTTCGTGCAGCATTACAATTTTCGTACATTTTCTTGGATTAATGTTCATCACAGACAATGGCCATAGGACAATTAATTGATAGTCAAGACCATAGTGTCTGGGTGTGATAAAAATCTGATGCAATCATGGATGACACAATATTTTTCAAGGCCAAACAAATTTCATCATACACCCTGAAAATAGATTCATATTACTGCCCACCACTGCAAATGACCTAATCTGAGGTAAAAATAGAAATCAATTACACCCTATCACTCCAGTGGGTCTAAAACTGACCATATGGTGAAAGAAAGGAAATTAAGCCATTGTTTCAGTTAATTTGCACAACTGTGTATACCATCAAATATGGTGTGTGAGTGTATAATTGTGTGTGGCATGTTATCAGATGTCTTTATGCATTTGCTTTCAGCATCAGTGTTGGTGATTGAGATAGAAGCTTTGATTTTAAATATTGGTTACCAAAACAGCTTAGCCTTTCTTATTTGGAACATTATCTCTCAACTCATCCATTTTGTCACAGTTGTTCTTCTGTGAGGCTAATTGTGTTTAATAAATTTCTCTTTCTCTCAATAAGGATTTTCAACATCTGTCCATATTTCTGAGATGAGATATTAAAACTATTTACAGTATTTACATTATTCAGACTGTTGCCCTCATCTTTATTGTCATATTCACAATGTTTCGGAAATTGTATACTCAGGGCTTCTGCAGGTGATATATGTTGGAATTTTGAACTAAACGTTGTAAATATGACAATAAAGATGAGGAGAACAGTCCAAACAATGTAAATAATATAAAAAGGCCATATTCACAACGTTTTGACCGTTGCACATTCTGGTCCCCTTTAGGTGATTGGAATTTTGAACCAAACCCTTTATTTCATCCACCAGGGTAGATTGTTCTAGTTCCACGTGCCATGCCTCTTCCTGATGTTTCAATTATTTCCCTTTAACTCAACTCTCCAAATTATGGTTCACCACTGCTGTGGCGTGGTTTTAAACACACAACTCTTTCAGTCTAGTCACTGGATCTAACCAATGTCTTTATCCACTGGACCATGTGGATGAAATAAAGGGTTCAGTTCAAAATTCCAATCAAATGAAGAAGGCCGGAGCATACAATGGCTGAAACATTGTGAATACGGCAATGAAGATGGGGATAACAGTCTGAATAATGTAAATAATGTAAGTAAATAATACAAATATCTAAATTTAAGTCCTTCAACTTTTATTTTTAATTTAGTTTTCATTCACCAATTTAAAAAGAAGCACAAAAGTTTATATTTAATTTTGTGTATGTGTACACCCCATTTATTGAAAGGTCATCACCATTGGTGAGAATACTGACCTCAGAGTAAAACATAGTGTTAGCAGCATGGTGCTGTGGTGATGTTCAACTATGGTGCAAAAGGGAATGAACTGCTTAAAGAAAGAATGAAAAATGAAGTCAGAAAATATTGTAAGGAAATCTTGAATTCTTCAGCAAAATTTGTAAAATTGGGATTTTTTACAAGACACTGATCCACAGCACATTTTGAAATTAGTTTCAGAATGGCTGGATCAAAACAAAATAATGTTCGAGAATGGTTCTGATTTTAACCCCATAAAGAATATGGGAAGGAGTTGGGGGGGGCAAAGTGCACTGTAGAAACCAAGCAAATCTTATGAATACTTACATTATTTACATTGTTTGGACTGTTATCCTCATTTTCATTGCCATATTCACAACATTTTGGCCATTGTATACTCCGGCCTTCTTCAGGTGATTGGAATTTCGAACCGAACCTTTTATTTGAAGAAGGCCGGGGAATGCAACAGCCAAAACATTGTGAATATAGCAGTGAAAATGAGGATAACAGTCTGAATAATGTAAATGATGTAAGTAATCATAATACCTCATCTCAGAGATATAGACAAATCTTATGAACTTGTTAACTGGAGCAAAAACTGACTTGTTAATTTTAACAACTCCAAAATTAAACTGCTCTCTATTCGTCATCTGAGAGACTCCTTTCTGCCTTCCATCAGCATGGCTGATGCTAACCTCCATGAAAGTGACTTGTTGCACTTTCTCAGCTGACATGAAACAGAAAGAATATATTGAATTCATTAATCGGTCAGCTGTTAAGAATGTCAGTTCACTGTGTTGTTCTAGACAATTTTTCTCTCCAGAATATGTATTACATATCTATGTCTACCATTTATCCATGCTTAGAATATTGCTGCCACAGCTGGTCCTGCGCTCCTGCTATATATCTGGAGATCCTTGGTGAAATCCAAATAAGAATCAGCAATATTACTGGTCCTGGCGTGGTGTCTTGGCTTCAGTCACTTTCCAACTGCTGTAAAGTTGCCTTTCTTTTTCTATAAATACTTTCATGGTAATTGATCAGATTAGCTCTTTGCTATGGTACCTAGACTTTATGAATTTAAGCACAGTACGAGACTGATGATGAGGGTCTCACCAATTTACAGTTGAGTTGGCTAGATGTAACTGTAAGTTCTATGCTAAGAGTTTCTTTTCTCACACTTCTTCCTTGTGGAACTCTCTTCCAGTTCCATGCTTTCTAGTTAACTTTAATCTTCAAAAATTTAAATGCAATGTCAATTGTTATCTACTGTCCTCTTGATTACTCTTCTTGCTGCTTGGTGATGTTTGTTTTCTAATTCTTCCATAACAAGTAACCCTTTGTGTCTTAGTGGCTTTACTGCCTTGCTTGGGGTGAACTTTATAAAAATTAATGACATTTTGTAAGGTTGTCAAGAATACATTCTGAATTTATAGAAGACCATTTTGTGGATTACAAAAAATAAAAAACTTCTAGAATGTATAAAAGGCCATTTTGCAGATTTCACAAGCTACTTTGTATCTATGGAAACATCAAAATAACATGCAGAACATATGAATAGTTTTGAACTCCTTCAAGTTTTGCTAGTTTTATGTCATTTGTAATCTTGAACTTGATCAAATCCTGTTTGACACACTTTCTTTTTGACATTGTCTAGATAGTCAATGCTGCTTAATTTCTATATTTGATGAAATATTTCAAAATGTAAATAAAACCTGTAAATTATTGCAGTCTGAATGTTTGGCATCAACTGCTGATAAACAACAAAAATTCTTATTTTTACATTTTTAAAAGGTTTTCTAAAAAGCCAAAATCATAATCATGTAAGTAATGCTTGCTTTGGTTCCTGACCACTAACAATTCCTTTCTGCTGTTGCATCAATACAGATTGAGTGTTGAAACTTGAAACTAATCCAAGGTCAATAAATTCAGAATTATGTGCTTATCAAATTTCCCCATATGACCAGAATTATTTAGTTTGTTGATGTAGTCAATCTTAGGACAGAAATATTAAAGTCATTGAGCAGTGATAGGACAAAACATTACTTATTACCAGGATTAAATGCAAAAGAAATTTTTTTATGCCATGACCCTTAAAGACATGAGCAATAATGCCTCTCCACAAATATATATATATATTTTTTTATTTATGAATTGCCATGATTTTCAGGAAAGATAGTGGAGTAGTTTCCTGTTGCCTTCTCCATGATTTTGAATTCAAAGTAATACTTCTCTTAGACTGTCAAGTACCCAAGGTTGGAAAGCACTGTCTACTAGGAGAGGAAATGGATCCATGCCATTCCCAAGGGCATTAGTGTGAAGTGAATGCAACAGACTAAGTTGGAGTCTGAATTCTGCTTGTTGATTCCAATTTCCATTTTGATAACTGTTGAACTACTGACATATCTGAAAGAAAATTAAAGATTACTTACATTATTTACATTATTCAAACTGCTATCTTCATCTTCATTACTAAATTCATAACATTTCAGCCATTGTATGCTCTGGCCTACTCCAGGTGATTGGAATTTCAAACCAAACTCTTTATTTTGTCCACTGGGGTAGATTATTCTAGTTCCACACGTCATGCCTCTTCTGGATGTCTCAGTTATTTCCCTTTAACTCAACTCTCCAAGTTTCAGTCTGTTATTGAACTCACAACTCTTTGGGTCTAGTCACTGGATCTAACTAACGTCTTTATCCACTGAGCTGTATGCCCTTGAGGAAAATTAAAAGATATAAAAGAAAATACAATTTACATATGTTCAACTTAGAAAAAAGGCATTCAATAAAACTGCTCTCAAGAGCAGCCTCAAAAATGACCCTTCCCAATCATACACTGGGTTTGCACAATAAAGCCAAGTGGACAGTTGTGGTTTTTGAGCTTCCTAAAGGATTTTCTGCTCAATTATAAAACAGTATTATAGTTATTTATACTTGAAATGAAGACAAAACTTTCATATTTTTAATTAAATAAAATGGGGGTTTAGGTGAAGATCAAAAATCCCTGAAAAGGGCTTTAATTTTGCATTTAATCCATTTAGACTTCTTTTTAGATAATTCTTATTGTCAAAAATAAATACAGAACAAAAAAACATACAAATTGATGTCTAGATCATGGTTTTTGATAAATACTAAGAAAGTTATGTGGAAAAGTATATTTGGTGCCCAGCAAATGATACCAGAAGTGGGTAATAACCAATTTGAGCTATGAAAGGAACTGTGTACATTTTAAATATTTTCCCAAGAAGAGTTTTCCTACATTTCACAGATTTAAATTGTTTTGATATTTATGAACTTACAAAAAAATGGAGAAAACATTTTGTCTTTAGAAATTTTTGTTAGCATTACTCAAAGTTAGGGGGTCAAAGACCAAAAAAAGCAGACTAAATATGGCAAAAAATTGTGTTCATTTGACTGAGTTTTTTTATTGTAGGGCTCCAAAATTCATTTGATATAGGTATGTTTTGAAAAAGAGTGTAAAATTAACCCTTTCATAAAACATTCCTTTCAACAAGATTTCAATGACTTTCCTTGTAAAAAGTGGCAAATAAGCAACAATCCAGAATGGATCATTTAAAAGTGAATGATTAAACATGTGCAAATTTTGATTAAATTCAAACAATCATAACTTAACCAATACTTAGAGTTAGGACAAACTTAAACCAGTTAGAAAATTCTGAAACTGTCTACTTTCAGACTAAATATAACCCACATCACTTTGGAAATATTCCAAAAATGTCAAATGTTCATTTGTGGACCATCTTTTGCATTGGGAAAGGGTTTAATAGGTTTTGGAAAAAGAAATTCAGGGTTGAAGAAAAGACAAAGTAAAGGTTGTTTTATTAAAGATGAAATATCTTAAACAAATTCTGCTTTAACTTACAAAAATTCTCCATATTACATTTCAGAGTTTACTATCTGAATCAACCACAGTTTTTAATTTGATGAACTTCAACAAAGCGACAGGGATTTTAAAGCTACAACCAAATATGGCCTTGTTCAAATAAGTGAAATTTTAATAACTTAGAAAAAAAGGAAATGTGAGGATAAATGCATTAAACTTTACAGGATCCAGTTTATACAAAGACAAAAAAAATCTCACTCCAAATTAAACAAATTTATTAAAAAAAAATCCACCTAAACAAGTAGGTTGAAATTATTTATGTAATGTGTCTTAGAACACTTTTATTAATGCTGAAACATTCTTTCCATACAAATGACCAAAGAAACAGAAAAAAGGAAAGAACCAATTGCACAGTTTTTGCTCTGTTTATTCAATAAATGGAAAAAAAAGAAACAAAATTTATATGATAAAAACCCAAATTTGTCTTCAAAATTCAGCACTCAAGGCAGTGAGCTAGTAACACTGAAGAGAAGCACTTTGATTCTCAGAGTTGCAGATGTAATTTTTCTAATCATTCCAATCTAGAATATCATCACATAACCGTGAAAACAGTTTCAAAGAAATCAAGCCTGAAAACTCTGATGCAGACACATACAATCAAAAAGGATTTTCAGTGTGTAAACTGCAAGTTAACATTTTCAAACAGTTTACATTTAAAAAGACACATGCGAACACACACAAGTGAAAAGCCCATCTGCTGTGATATTTGTGGGGTAAAATTTTCCCAGAACTCTTATCTCAAATTACACATGAAAAAACATGATGATAAAAAGTCTACAGGCAATGAAAGTGATAAACCTAAAAGGTCAAGAAACTCTAGTGTTAAAAGGCAAACAAAAACTAATGCTGAAAAAACTTTACAGTGTGAAGTTTGTGGGTCCAAATTTTCAAAAATGTCACATTTGAGACGGCATGAGCGCAAACACACTGGTGAAAAACCATTCCAATGTGACACTTGTAACTTAAAATTTTCAGAAAACTACCAACTCAAAAGACATCTGAGAAAACACACAGGAGAAAAACGCTTTCATTGTGACATTTGTGGGTCAAAGTTTTTAGAAAAACTCTACCTAAAACGACATATGCAAACACATAGTAATGCTAAACCTTTCACTTGCAATGTTTGTGGCTCCAAATTTTCACAAAATGCATATCTTAAAAGCCACATGCTAACACACACTGGAGAAAAACCCTATCAGTGTGACAAGTGTGAATCCAAATTTTCACGCAGTCAACATCTCAAGAGGCATATGAGAATACACACAGGAGAAAAGCCCTTCCATTGTGACAAATGCGAATCAAAATTTTCAAGTAGTTCTAATTTAAAGGCACATATGCGGACACACACTGGGGAAAAACCCTTCCATTGTGATGTTTGTGCATCAAGCTTTACTGAAAATTCAACCCTCAGGGATCACATGCGGACACACACTGGAGAAAAACCATTCCACTGTGACATTTGTGGATCCAATTTTTCAAGAAGATCTAATCTGAAGAGTCATATGCGAAAACATACAGGTGAGAAACCCTTCCACTGCAATATATGTCAAGCCAATTTTTCACAGAGTTCAAGTCTTAAAAAACATGCACGAACACACACGGGTGAGAAACCCTTTCATTGTAATCTTTGTGGGACAAACTTTGCTGAAAATTCCCATCTGAAGAGTCACATGCAAACACACACTGGTGAAAAACCTTTCCAATGTGAAATTTGTTCGTCAAACTTTTCCAGACGGTCTAGTCTAAAGAGTCACCTTCGAACACACACGGGAGAGAAACCTTATCACTGTAACACTTGTGGCTCAGATTTTTCTCAAAGTTCAAATTATAAAAAACATACCCGCATTCATTTAAGAAAAAACTACCCTGTATGAAATGTATAAGTCTAATCTGTTGCAGTGGAAATGTGTATCTTTTATTGCTTTAAATTAGGCGTAATTTAGTAAAGACATTAATTTCCACCATTGTTGAAGAGATTTGAGTAAACACCAGCTTTGCTTCTCTTAAATTGACTGTTTTTCTTGAAAGTCTGACCATAAAATAATTTACTGATCTTCAATAAATAGAATATTAACCATTAAATTTCTATCATTCTGTTGCATATATTGTTAAATAATGATAAAATCTGTTGCAACAAAGAAATTTGTATAACGTAACATAGTGTTCAGATCATAAACACCAAATTCCATGGAAAGCACATATCGGCAATGTAAGGTCAGTTTTGCACCATATTTCCAGGATTCATAGCAGATTTGGACACTATGGTCTGTAATCTGACTAAACATTTGCAAATAAAATATACTTCATGTATCTTTTTGTTTCTTTTTAACTGAGCCACTTATATTAAGCACCAATATTTTATTATTTCTTCTTGAAGTGTATTATCTCACTCTGAGTAGCCATTTAACATTGAATTATATTTTCCTATAATTTAGCAAGGAATATTTAAAAACTAATAATCAACTGTGAATTCATGGTTAATTTGCAGTATAAGCACCAAAAGTCCCTGGTATTGTGAATGTACCATTCTGGTGTGAAATTGCCTGGTTAGTTTGAAAATGACATTAAAACATTGCACTTGATTACCGTTTAGAAGTTATGGACAATGTAAGTTCAACTTCATTCTCGTTGTGTACACAGAATGTCATCAATTACTGGCTTTGTTGACATATGTTTGTCTCAAGTAGTCATGCTGCATGAAAGCTTCATTTGTCTTGATTATTGCACAATGCATGAAGTTTGAAATGAATGTGCAAAAAACCATAAAATCCAGCAATTAAAATAAAAATAATTTTTATTTTAGGTGCCTGAAAAATAAAGGATATTTTCCTTTTTTAAATGATGTATTTTTTTTTTATGTGTCATGAAAGTTTCTTGAATTTAAAACTTCATAAATTACATTTTATGGTGGGATCCTGTTTCATTAGCTATAAGCAGATTTATTAAGGACAATAAAGAAAAAATACTATTCATTTAAAACTTCATTTTAAAAAATAAGCGCATTTTAAAATAACATCCATGAAAATCGCACAGTAATCAAGACCAGTAAGATGTGAAAAGCAGTAAAAAGGCCGTTAATTAAGTAAACTTCCATGCATTACTACTAAAGGAAAAAATATGTAAATAATGTCAGTAATGGCATCCAGACAATGCAAAAGAGATTGAACTTACATTGACGATAAACTGAAAATGGTAATCAAGTGCAATGTTTTAATGTCATTTTCAAAATAACCAGGCAATTTCACACCAGAATGGTATATTCTCATTAACGAGGGCTTTTGGTGCAAATTATCCAAATTTATTTGTATTTATATAATGTCATTTTTAAATAATGTTTAACATTATTTTGATTTACAATCATAATTTGATAATTTACAATCATAATGGCCACTTCCTACTTGTTTCTGAGTACAACTGTCTGCCAAGAAAGCTAGTTAAACTCTATTACAGACACCGGCTCAACACACCAGAGATCCCCTGTGGTTTATACTGCAACTATGCTGAGTAGACTTTAATTACAGTTTCTTGGAATGAAAGTGCATAGTATGATGTGATCAATTTGTTTTTTTTTTAACACCTTTATTCTCAAACTCTCGGTCACAATGACTTCTGACTTCATGTTAGCATAACCATCATCTGTTCAATTTCATTCACTATGCTTGGGTCAACCTATAGCACATTTTTCAGGCATGTTCTAAAGGTGCCACATGCGGAAATCATCTTCCCAGTCTGATAACATCAAGAAGTCACCTAATCTGACAACTTGGTAAGATTTGAACCTGAGTCTTATGGTCAGAAAGTGAACATGTTAACTGCTTGGCCACATGAACATATAATTATACTACCTAAAGTATCTAGAATTGAAGATGATTGTAATGAAGGTAAAATGATACCTTATTCTGATGGGGAGCTGATAAGCATTGTTTCTATTAGTCATGTGAGACTGTTGGGGATACTTATAGTCATCCACAGACAGACTGTTTTGCTGTATTACAGCTCATCAGTGTGGCTAGAAATGAGATTGCTTCAAGCCAGGATTGAAACCCAATCATTTGACATCAGCCAGAGACTCTCACCCTTAGGCCATCAGCGCATGTTATGGAGAAAGGGAACTTTTAACATATTATATACGAGATATAAGCATTACTGACTACCAGTGGGCTCAATTCATAGCAAAGAGCTTTTAGCATTAATCAGCAGTATCTGACAAATTCCCTTTTTTCTAAAGTGCTCAACCTACAAAAGGGAACATAGTCATTCACAGAGAGACTGTTTCACTGTATCGCAGCTCATCAGTGTGACTAGACATTTAGACAGAATATCTTCATTAAACGTTTCTCTAAATTATACCCCCCCACTCACCAACAGTGTCAAATCCTTGGTCACGGTAACCAAATAATGTGACACCTTTTGCCGCCATCTACACCCAGTGTAACCATGTTTAGTGGTCCAGTCCTCAGGGTCTTAGAATGATGTTTTAACCTCGGGCTAACTTTGCTCTGGTCAATGCTGATAGCTGGTTCAAGCTGGTTGTTGGTCACTGGCTACTTCAATCTACACCATCTCTGCCTACACTGTATTCTTGATCTCTGAGCAGTGGAAAATCAAAGGTTGTAGTCACACAGTGCTGGTCAAGACATGGTGGGTGCTATATTAAGAAAAAATATTTTCATAACAAAAAAATAAAACTAGAGATTCATAGGATTAATCTTCAATTGGTTTATATAGCTCTTGCTACAACAAAATTAACACTTCCTGCATGAATCTCTCTAGTGACATTGGGCCTTGTCTAAACTTCTAGAAGGCTAGGTTCAGTCTTGGAATCGGGAATTCTGATTGGCAGCTGGCATGGATTTCAGAGGCACTCAATGCAGGTTCTCAGCCCAAAGTCTATGAGCTGTGCAAAGTTATCTGCTTATATGCACTTCAGCCCCAAACTAGCATGGGGCTGAAGGGTTCTTGGAATTTGTTGATTCTTTAATTTTCACAATCCTGATAAGGGTTTTTCTTTGTTCCCTATTTCTGCTTTCTTAATCAATTTTCCAAATTTGGAGAATCATTCACCTACTTTGGGAGTAGTCACAAGGATTGCTTCTCCCTTAACTCCAACCTGCTTTACTTCACATCTCGCATGACTACTCTGCACAAGCAGGGCCAAATTCTGCCCTTTTCTCCTTCCTTCTCAGTATTCTAACTCTGTCCACTTCTCAGGCTGGCATAACTGTCTTTGTGACAAATCTAATTTTTAAAGTGCAAAGGAGAAAAGGCATACCTTATTCTCTTCATTAATTTCAATTCTCTGACTCCTATTTTGGGACCCACCTGTTTTTGTCCAGCAAAAAAAACACAGACCAGATCAGATTCTCATTTTAACCTTCCAAGCCTTAAATAAAAATTATTTCCTGATCTGTTTTCATCAATAAAAATATTTCTTTACCTAAGTTCTCAAGCAAGAGACAAAACTGTTTTTCATCCATGGCCAATCGCCGTCTCAGCAAAAACACAAACAAGATCACCTTGTTGTGTCAACAACATGATTGATCTTCATATCTTCAACCCTAAAAAAAGGGATTTGTTCTCTGTTTTCATTTCTAAATTCATTTTTGCTAATAAAAATATATGTGATTTCCTAATTTCTCAAGAAAGAGATAAAACCATTTCTCCAAATCTGTTTTGCCAGGCTCTCGATTGATGAGAAAAATAAATCTCCAGACAATCCCATTCTCATCAAGAAAAATGTTTCTATTCTCTCTTTCTATCTTTCAGTTTATATTTCATTTTAGGATTAATCCTTTTTCTGCTTAGAATTAATGTTTAACCACCTCACAGCTCCAGTGTCACAGAATAATATAGACATATTATTTCTATTTATTTTATACAACACTAAAATAAATTATTACAAGTGTAGCAGCAATATGTTGAAGTGCATATAAGAAATATTTAATGCCATTTTGCATGTTACCAATTTCCAGTTAGCTCCCTTTTATTGGGATGCTTGTTTAGCAAAAAATTTCAGAGCTACAACAGATAAATTTAAAATTTTAAAATAATTATAACAGTGTGTTTTAAAAATCACCATCACAATGAAATTCAGATTTCATTGTAGTTACAATAAGTTTGTCTTTGTAATTTAAACAATGATCTTAGAGGAAATTGAAAGTACTTGGGTAGAAAAAAACTATGGCGCCTTCCTTGATGAATTTCATCTTAACATCTAGAAACTGATTATAGAACTGAAAAGAGGATCAGTATAAAAACAGATATAATATGTCTATATTATTCAATGAAACATGTTTGAATATTTAAATATATATATATATATATATATATATAAAGTGGACATTGAAGTCTGTTTCATGCTAAATGCAATCATCAGGCCATCTATTTGTATCAGCTCTATCCCTGATATTGAGCACCTTAACCCATAAATATAGCATACCTTAAAACTATATATATAGTTGTAGAGTGGATAAATGAAACAGTCAAATATAAGCAGGTGTGTACATGTGTGCTGGTGTGTATACGCAGGCAAGTAAATAAGAGTATACTTTTCATATAAATAACTGTACACAAGAGTATACTTTAGTATCTGTCTATATTTCTGAGATGAGGTATTATGTACATTGTTTACATTGTTTGGACTATAGTTCTCATCTTTGTTGATATATTTATCACAATGTTTTGGCTGTTTTATGCTCCAGCCTTCTTCAGGTGGTTGGAATGTCGAAAGAACCCTTTATTTCACTTACTGGGATAGACTGTTCTAGTTCCACATGCTATGTCTACTTTTCATATAATTAACTGTACACAAATGCATAATAACTAAATATGCCCAATGTGACTAGTTTAATTAATAGATACAATATGAGAAAAATCAAGGACAAATTCATTGTTTATTCAATAACAAAAACAATAACAAAAAAAAGAGAGAAGAAAAGCAAACCTATTCTAGTAAGCAACATTTCATATGTCTACACTTACTCAGGAATTCAGATTTTAGATTTAGTAAATTAATCAGGTTCTTTATACCCACTTTATACTTATGACATTTCTTTAATATTTCCCATTTCAAAATAGAGTCTTTATTATCGTCTCATTTAATTTTCCATACATAAGTAGATGACGTGGTGCTATGCTTGTATTTTTCGTTATTAAAACTACTAAGGTGGTTATAGTATTGGGCTTTAAAATTATTTTGGGTAGATCCTATATAGACCTTGGGATTTTTATCAGTATTGTTTAGTTTATCCTTATATATTTTTACTTGGTATACCACGCACTCTTGATGACAATTTCCTGGAGGGGGCAGGCTTTCTTATTCCTACAATTACATTGGGCGGGGGCGGGGGAGCGGTTGATGTCTGTGGTTTGTCCATAATTTTTCTCATATTGTATCTATTAATTAAACTAGTCACATTGGGCATACAGCTATAGCTTAATTTGGCATAGGTTTTATTAAAGATTTTATACATTGTATTAGTTTGTGGGAAATTCTGTTTAAGTAGTCAAAAAATACTTTGCCTATGTTGGTTTTCACCGTTGAATTATGGGGGGGGGGTTAAACCATAATATTTTTCTACTTCTGGTTTTGTGTTTGTTTTGTGTTCTAGGGTCATCTTTATATATCAATATATTCTAATTCATTGTTATTTACAAGCCAAAACACCTAAGGTTTTTCCAGATGAGTATAATTACTTATATTTATATCATCATATATAATGATATAGTTAAGTTATGAAAAACTTGGTAATCCGTATGGGTAGTCCCAAGGAGGATGAAATCCTGAGAGCTCAATGTAAATCCAGACCTAATATTTTAAAGAAAAACAGACCACTTTAAGGTTCCATTATAATAATTTATTTCACCAGAGCCCTTTTAAAGGACTCTGGATCATCAGATAGCACTTCCAAAAGATGAAACGAAATGAAATGAAATGAAAATTCATACTTTTGATGGGTAGTGTAAGTTTTTGCAATTTAACAGAGGGGGTAATGAGGGGTGGTTTGAGAGACATGGTCAAGTTTAGAGAGGGTTTATTTAATATTTCTTTCAATCATACTTAGTATTGGGGGAGGAGGCACCAGACCTTGACCTATTTAATCTGTTAACTTAACGGAATACAATTCATTCCAATCCAAACTTAAAAAGGACATTACAAGTATCAAAAGCTCAAAAAAACTATGGATCAGAGCTGATAAATCCAAAAATATCTACAAGATTAATCCATCGGAATACAATCATCTGATTCTGAATAAAGTCTCTAACTCTTATAAAAAAGATAATAACTCCAGGCACCTATCCTCCATACACAGAGAAACTGCTAAATTTGCATCTAAACATAATATTGCTGATAGAATGGGTACAACTCACTTAAAAGACGCCTACCTGCTTTTTAAAGACCATAAACCTAACTTTCAAAATAATATACATTCCAGACTAATAAATCCCTCCAAATCAGAGTTAGGAATAATTTTAAAAAAACATTCTAAAAAGAATAAACACATCTATATTAGAAATATACCCCTTAAACCTTTGGAAAGATTTGTCTGACGCCATTAACTGGTTCCAAAATATAAAAATAAAGCCACTTTTATCCAATTAGATATTATCGACTTCTACCCCTCCATTTCTAAAGATTTATTAGAAAATAGCTTAAATTTTGCTAAAAATTATACTAAAATTACTGACGAAGAAATAAAAATCATAATGGATTCTAGACAGTCTATACTAAGACTTAATGACACTACTTGGATTAAAAAAAACAGAGGTAATTTCGATGTCCTAATGGGAGCATCTGATTCAGCTCAAATAGCAGACTTAATAGGTATATACATTTTAAATATTCAGAGAAAATTCCTTAACCCCCAAAATATAGGGCTTTACAGGGATGATGGACTTATTGTTATACCTAATACCAATAGTCCTCTAACATCCCAACTACAGAAGAAAATAATTAAGGCCTTCAAATTTCTAGGATATAAAATCAAAATATCATCCAACCTAAAAATAGTAAATTTTCTAGACGTAACATTTGATCCCAATAATAACACTTATAAACCCTTCCAAAAGGAAAACCAATCGTCCATATACATAAATATCAACTCAAACCACCCGAAAGCAATTATAAAACAAATTCCAAATACAGTAAATACAAGAATAAATAAACTATCTTCTAATAAAACAATTTTTAACCAAAATAAATCGGCATATAACCAAGCCCTATTAAAAAGTAAATTTAAACAAACACTAAATTACATAGATAAATCAATTAGTAACACATCCACTAAGTCCAAAAATAGGAAAAAGAAGATTATATGGTTCAACCCGCCTTTTTGTAGACTTTCGAATATTAATATAGGGAAATACTTCCTTAAACTAATAGACAAACATTTTAGGAAAAATGAACTATTAAAAAAGATGTTCAACAAAATGAATTTAAAAATTAGTTATTCTTGCATGAGCAATGTAGAAAAAATTATTAGCTCTCACAATATCAGAATTATAAAAGAATTTCATAATAATCAACTACAAAAAGATCTTAATGCAAACCAAAAGAAAACATCTATCTGTAATTGCAGGGCAGGGTCCGTTTGTCCAGTAGAGGGAATATGCATGGCAAAAAATGTGATATACAAAGAACCCCACAAGTAAAATGGAAAATCGTCTCGAGGGCTAGAACTCCAATAAATTTGAGAGACCGATGTGACTTGTGTATAAAAGAGATGATCCTAATGATAAAACATAAAGATCCGGACATATTACTGAACCAACATAATTTTTAAATGTAGACATAAAAACCACCTCAATCTAACTAAATATATTTAGAAATAACTATATAGAAAGGAAAATATTATGTTATTTTTAGTTTTGGAAATGATTATATGCAAACATGGATGCGGATGCATAATTGTATGTATACAAATGTGTAGATGAACTTGGACTATGTGGTTTTATGTTTGTATGTATGTATGTGCAATTGGATAGGGGTGTATATATGCATATATGTGTATGTATGTATTGTAGGCCCATATATCAAATATATATATGTATATGTATATGAGTGTATTCATAAGTTTAGCTAGGTATGTTTGTATATATATATATATATATAGTTTGTGTATATATATATATATATATATATATATATATATATATATATATATATATATATATATAAGATTGTATATGGTCATATGGTATGTGTGTATATATATAGATGTAAGTATTTGAGGGTTCATATTTGTAATATGTGTGAATATATGTAAAATATAGTAATCTAAATACATATGCATGTGTGGGTGTTTATGGGTATAGATCTGTTTTTTATATACTTATATATATATATATATATAGAGAGAGAGAGTATTCTAATGGAAGGACATGAAGTTTTAATCTTACTTTTATTAATGTTTAATCTTACTTTCTCTTTTAATATTCTTTAATTAGAATTGTGAGATTAAAATTTTTTATCATCTTGAGGTAATTTCATTTTAAATTGATAATTTAAATTTAAATATATCACTCTTTAACTATCAATATTGATAGTAAAATATTAAAATTAGAAATATTTGTTTTGATATTTAAACGCTTAAGTCATCACCTAACGTTAAACATTAACTGTGAAATTAAAGAAAAATTTAAATAGATATAA
>CAHIKZ030000500.1:0-7500 GCA_903632075.3 Acanthosepion pharaonis
GGTAAAGGTATAAATCCATCTTTTCTCCCTACTAGGTTCAAGTTAAATAGAAGTACTTGAAGTATCAACCAATATAGGAGAAAGAAAACTCTAAATTCAAAACCATTCTGAAGAGAGATGGGTTCCGTCATGCTATATTGCCCTAGACACACCAATGCTGTTATAGCTGCAGTAAATGTGGTGCCCCTACGATCCTAATGAGCTGCGGGATATGTGACGAAACTCTCGTATTCAGTGACACACATTGGACTCGCGAATCTAGAGTGACCAGTAAGTCAGCCACAATCAGAAAAATAATATGCCGAAACACCCATTCTCTCTTCGTTCATCATAAGGCGTGTGGTGTTGCAGCCTCGTTGTTGGAGGCAGGCAAACGATTTCAGATGAGAAAAGATTGTCCCTTATTCAATCCAGTCGACTAGAAATAAGGAAGCCTTGTCCCTCTTTCGACTGTCCTTTCCTTCTCCATTCTACATCCGAATAAATCAACTACAACTACCGAAGTCCGTGTTGTAATTTTTTTTCCACACCCTACCGCTAAGAAGATCATCACTCTTGCAAAAACGCATTTTATTACAGTAAACTATGCCTAAGTTGTTGGTGGGTGTACATCAGTGTAAAAATGACAGCGATACTAAATGGATGGTCATAAATGTAGCGGCCATGTTCGACGCGTTTTCTTTGCGTTCCTCAGTCACGATAATTTGTTAGCCGGTCAGCCATGATGTTATATATGGGGGATTAGTTTTGAGTAATTCGAACTTGTGACCTTCACTTGATTGGGTCAACTGAATAAACATGAACGCTTGATGAGAATGGGGGACCGACTTGACATGTTGCAGTGATTGCTGAATGTTTGAACAGAAACGGCGACTGATTTCTGTCATAAAAGAATGGTCGCCAGACTTGATGAGTGGGTGAATGAGTCACTGCTGGACGGCGTTGAAGTCGGATATTAATCACTACTCACCAATCGTCAGTCAGAGAACGGTACGTAGGCAGAAGCGTCCCAATTGAATATAATTCAAGTTGGAAAAGGCGAACATTGTGCAAGTTTACAGCTTGCCATTTGAATGGCGCGTTGGGATTCCAATTGGAATTGATCTATGTCGCTCGATAGTTGACCAACAGTTAAAACGCCCTGAGGTTCGATTTCTGTTCAAACCAGAATTAGGGTGGGGAGAGGTAGGTCAAATGAAAGGGATCTACAGTTTTCAGGAGGCCTACTCATCCCGTGAGAAGCAAAGGAGGACACTTTGTCAAATAGTTTCTAAAGAGAGTCAAATTAAGTAGTTCTTTAAATACCATAGGGGCCTCCTACCTCTCTACATTTTCTTTTTCTTTAACATCTGTGCATTGCCATAATTATTCTTAGGAAAGATCGTGGAATATTTTTTTTTTTTTTTTCTTCACCAAGTTATGCGAATTAAACTTGATTCTTTTAAAAATCCGACGTTATTTCTTATTTCTATAAATGTTTTATTTAGTGAGTACACATGTTTGATTAAACATCACTGTTTTTTTTTCTAAACAGTGAAATTAATATCTATCGGTATAGAGATCGGTCTTATTAAAGAAAATGTGTCACCGGACATGAATCTAACCTGAATTTTTTTTTTAACCTGAAAAATTACCTTCAAGCCAGGCTTAATTTACATTTAAGCCACGAGAAGCCATTACGCTAAATCTCTCTCTCTCTCTCTCTCTAGAGAGAGAGAGAGAGAGAGAGTGAGTTGATGTGGAGAAACCTATCACTTGACTGTTGGTTCGGTCTTGCCAAGAGAAGGGAAAACACCCTGAAGAATGAAAGTATTACTGCAGTGAACTCACGAAACTTCGAAGTCGGCATAACTGAACCAACACCACTCAGTTAAGTGATGTTTCCCCACATTATTTATATTAACGTTCTATCCTTATCTTTTGATATCGAGCATTTTATGATAAAAAAATACTGCCTTTCTAAAATGCTTTCCCATCAGAAAACTACCGAAAAAAAAAATTTCGGCACCGAAAAATTATTACAACAATACTTTATATATATATATATATATATATATATATATATATATATATATATATATAGAAAGAAGATCATGCGATTTCGGTCAATTGATTTCCTAACGCATGAAGTGAGATGAAAAGAAAGTATGTATATTTCATTTAATACCCCCCCAATACATTTCCAATACACTTGATTTTACCCTCCTCCTCCTTCTACACCTTCTACCACACCTCACGTCGTGCACTTATTCATTTATTTATTTTTAAAATATAGCGTTCATAAATATTTTACTTTTTAAATTTTTAAAATAAATTTTCTATAGTTAAAAGCTCTACATGTTAAATATTTTTCTTTTGATATATATGTATTGACCACTTTTTAATACTTCTAATTCTACTATGACCATTAACATTTTTATATATATATATATATATATATATATATATATATATATATATCAGTCAGTTATGTGCCATGCGTGATACACGTTTAGGCGATCATGTACTTTGTGATACATGACTGACGAGTCAGATTTTCCCGCAGTAGTTTTTTTCCTACTTCTTTCTGTGGTAGACCAGTTGCCATGCTATTTACCCATAGCTAGGTGGAGAGGATTGAGTTGTCCTGCTATTTACCCATATCTGGGGGGAAAGTAGAGGATTCATACCTTTCTCAAGTGTATTAGCACGTAAGTGAATGTAACGGATTCGACTGTAATTCGAACTTGGCTCTCCGATTCCTCAATCCGAGCCGCTCTCCATTTCTTCACCTGCCTATCTATCTATCTATATATATATATATATAAAACAAAATAAGCACTTGAAAGGTTCGGAGTAGTAGGCACAGGCCCTGTCGATTATTATAGCTGATGACTGATAATATAACTTACGTAAAAAAAAAGTACAAAAATAGAAAAAAAAAACGCTGTTGAAACTAGCCCTTTTGGGGCTCCATCCTTATCGGGGATTCCTGCGTAGTATGCACCACAGCGGCCATGCAGATACACAATGTATATTGTTAGTTGATGATTGACAATGTAACGTCAGTTTAAAAATAATTTTTAAAAATGGCGGATGGCCATAAAACAATGCTGAAAAAAATGGCAGAGGCCACAATGGGGACCCCAAAAACGCCGCTCTGCGGTCGATGTTTTCGTGGGTAAGACGCACTGGTCCTAACAGTATTAAATATTGTTGAAGTTATTGCTAACATCTTTTGTCGAGATTTACAAAGCCAACGTTTCGTTCAATTTCACAAACCAATCGATGAAATTCGAATAAGCGAATTTGTTTGGAAAAAAAACCTATTTTGGGGTTTTTACGTACCCTTGTAATAACAACTGTACTTTATACCCCTCACCTGTTAGCACTTCTCCCAAAATGTTGGTTTCAATCGGTCAATGTATGGCTCTTTTAGAGGGTGTGACGGACGGACGGACTAAAAGTCACAGAATTTTATATATAGATATGAGCGATGTGGTTTTCTTTGTGCGTATTCAATTGATAAAATACATTTGTTGGTAGCTTGTAGAGAATATATATCCAAGACGCATCTGATTCGATGTGTGTATCACAGTGTTTAACAGATAAACAATTTACAACACTGATCTCCCCGCCTTCCAGCGACGAAAGATCAGCCGCAGTTACGAAACTAAATTCAACCATTAATCCCTGTCCTTTATTTACAAATTGCATTGTCTGCAGCCGACAATTAGAGGTGAGGAATAGTTTTAATAGCCAACCATCGGCGAAATATAAACATGTCAGAATCTGAAATATTCATACGGGCCCTTAGAGCTCGGTGTTTTGGCTGAGAACTGGAAGTTCCAAGGTATTAATCAATTTAGGTGCTCGTTTTTTATTAAAATGTGTTCTTGAAAATAAACCTTTCACGCTGTTAAATCGTACGTTCAAGTACCCTCCCCCCCACACACATACATGTGTGTGTGTGTGTGTGTGTGTGTGTGTGTGTGTAATTGTTTTCTTGAAATTATTTAAAAAATAATTATAATATTATGCTCTACTTTGTATCGAGCTCTGTTCCTTAAAAATAAAAATAATTGCTAAAGAACTCTGGATTATAAATCTGACTGTTCTTCCCTCTTATTTGAATATTGTATACCTCCACTGATGCACTAAAATTTTAGCATACCATGATAAATAAATGTCTGAAACTTAATAAGAACGAAGCTTTTTAGTCAAAATCTTTATATTATTATTAAGAGGAAATCTCAAAAGAGTTTTTGATTATTAAATATCTTCTTGATCCGTTTTAGAACGTTCGAAATTTTGGTTAAAAATCTTTTTGCATCAGTGGGAGACCAAAGATTACTGTAGGAAATTTCAGCGTCTTTTTTGCGGTGAAAAACACTTTGATTTGAAAATTTTTGGAAAACTCAAATAATTGCCACATTTTAATGAAACCTTAAAGACTTATTCACAGATGAATGAAATTATTTTAGAAATTATTTTTTTTTTTTAATCTTGGTAAAAATATTTTTTTTCATCTGTTAACCTCCACTTATTTAATTTTATGAAATTTCGAGAAATTAAATTTTATCTTACTTAATGTTTATATTAGTTTAATGTAGAATTGCAGAATTTAAATCAATTTCTTTTTGCAAAACAGAAACACCAGTTACCGAAAATTCTTTCTAAATCGTAAAATAAAAAATGCAATAACTAAGACATTATTTAATTAGAAAACTTTTATGAATAAGATATATTATGGACACTATTGTCTTAAGAAAAAAAAATGATAAATAAAGAATTATTCCAAGAATTGTTTCCATTTTTTTTAATTAGAATAATTTATAAAGTTTTAAATATTTAAAATGTTTGCATTAATTTGCACTAGTTAGGTGATACTAAGTAAAAACTTTATTTACTAATCATAAATGGAAAGGCTTGCTACAATTCAGCGACCCCTAATATTTCAAAAAGAATTTTGAATGTTTTTTGTATGTGTATTAAAGTGCAGATATTTGTAAATACGGATGTCTATACACGACATTATCAGAAAATAAGAGAGATAATTTTAGTAAATGTAAAGCCAAAGTAATTAAAAATCAGTAAAACGTCAGCCTACGGAGAATATTATCCTAATTGTTAAAGATTACTGGTTAATTAAAAATTATATAGAAAAGGCGCTTATACTCATCAAGTAATTTTTACAGATATGTACATCGTAGAAAAAAAATGAGATAAACTTCCCTCTGTCAGCAAAGCCGTCAACTTCTTGCATAGATACTTACCTCCATATTAAAAATGCATTTCTGCGATATTTTAAACTAAAAGTAATAATATTTATTTCAAATAAGACTAATTAAACTTTAATTCAGGTAATATTCCTCAATTAAATTTTCAGAAAAGTATATTTTATTTTGGGCAAGATAGTTTAATAAAGAGAAGTATATTGTGATGACAGATGGTTAAAAATGATAATAATTCATTTACCTTTAGTGATTTCAAAGCAAAAACTACTTTTCCACTCAATTTAAATTCGTTTTAAAATACAATAAAAGTATTTTATTTAATGAAAATATTAAAATCCATCCATTAGCTTGAAATTCAAACTAAAATAAAAGCTTCAAGAAAGATTTTCCATTTTTAAAAATTATAAACTTTACGTATCGCATTTCTGTGGAGGCACCTAATACATACATACATACATATATATATATATATATATATATATATATATATATATATATATATATATATATCAACTACCAGAGAGAAATTTCCCTGTCTACAATCAGCATGGTTGATGCTCGACTCCAGGGGAATGTCTCACTGCTCCTTCTTGACCTCACGTTTTCGTCTAACTTGAAGTGGACCAACTACATTGAATCAATAGTTGAATCTACTGCAAGGAAAGTTGGTTCACTGCGTCGTGCCAGAAGGTTTTTTTTTTTTTTCGTCAGAGTTCATCTTACACATCTCCAAATCTACCATTCGTCCGTGCATTGAATACTCCATCCTAACTAGACATCTCGACTTCAAACATTTTCTCACAGACGTGATGTAGATTCTCTCTGTCTTTTTTACAAATATTTTCATGACAACTGCTCTGACGAGTTCCTTGGTGCCCTGACTACATGAATTTAAGCATGCTACTAGATTGGTATCTAGTTCCAACCCTTTTTCTGTTGAAATAGTTACTTCTACTCCAACAGTTTATTTTCTCGAACTTCTCGACTGTGAAGCTCCCTTCCTCTTGCTTGCTTTCCTGATAACTACAATCTTCAAAAATTTAAATGCAACATCAATCGCCATCTCTTGTTGTCATGATCTCCGCTCATCGTTAAGCCTTTCCTCAATCCCCAGTTTTTCTCTCACTTTCATTTTCTGTAAACCTCTGCGTGCTAGTGGCACTACCGCCTTGCTTGCGGTGAAATGCTTATATATATATATATATAATGAAAAATTTGTCAGATATTAATAATGAAAAAAAAAACAATATGTATAGAGGTAAATGATAATAAGAAAACTGTAAAACAAGGAAAACTATGCCGACGCGTTTTGTCCAATGTGGACTTTTTCAATATCACCTTTCCTAACAGAATTACTACTCTCCCAAGCCACCGTACACAACTATATCAAGAAATCAAAAGAAAATGTTTGAATTTGTCAGCACAACAATCAAAACAATATTTCTACACGTGAAAGTACTTGAAGTAATTTTATTTGACAATATGAGTACAATAGCGTTTTCTAACTTCTAGTTGCTAAGGACATTTTGTTTGTTGTTAATAGTTACTTTGTTTTCAATAAATTCATTTCGTTTTTTGCCATCTCTACAGAACTAAAAAAAACCCTAATGTATTTTAAATAATTTAAATGTCTTCTTTGAAATTAGATTTTCGTTTTATTTGATAGATAATAGCTTCAAGATAAGCCATAAAAAAATTAAAAGAATTTTACGTATTTAAAGAAAGTTATTAGACATTTGTAAAACGTTTCCATGGTCACTCGTCACATTTCGATTCTCTTAACTTCCATTATTAATGGAAAATGAAAACAACAAATTTAAATATCTCATAAAAATCCAGTATTTGTACTAGAGATTTATTTCAAAGAAAATTAGAAAACAATATGGATTGAATAACCGGATTTTGCAAAATGTAATATTCATTTTTTTGTTTAAAACATAGCGAAAATAACGTTTTCCTATGCTCGCTAGCCTGTAAGTTGTCATCAAGGTAATAGGTCAGCTACTGTAGTCTTCTATTCTTACCCCCAACTTAAAACTAAAAAACAAACTTAAAACTAAGGACACTACTGGAATCTAGAAACTGGCATTGTTTGTTTAAAAGCAATTTATCTTTAAACGTATGTAACCATAAGTTTATGAATATATTATTGTGTTTTTTTTTACTTTTACGAAACTTAGTAGAAGAACTAATTTTATTCTGATATTAGAATTTAAAAAATAACAAAAATGACACTTTTGAGTTATTGTATTTTTTATTTTCTTACCTATTTGATGTCAGAAAA
>CAHIKZ030000500.1:15000-30000 GCA_903632075.3 Acanthosepion pharaonis
AGTGCTAAATATCAGAGATAGAGTGTGCGTAAATATAAAAGTGAACATAGAAGTCAACACTTAGAGGCGATGTATATATATATATATATATATATATTCATCTCAAAATAAACACTGAAATATTTGTTAAAATCGTACAAAAATATATATATATATATATATATATATATATAATATTTTTGTTTAAAAATATGATTCCTTCCTTTACATAAGAGTTCTCATGTTAGAATTTTTAGATTCCTAAAATTTCAGTTGAAGATGAAACAGGACTAAACACCTCAATTCAACTTAATTCTAATAATTATTTGGATGATTTCGGCTTTCGTTTTTTTTTGAAACATGAGAACTCTTACACAGCGATGGAATCATATTTTTTATAAAAAAATATTATAATAAAAGCTCTACTTCTGTATGGAGCACTGTCTTCTTAAAAATAAAAACAAAAAATATAAGGAACTCGGATTATGCACCCAACCTGTTCTTTACTATTTTCTGCATACCTGCGCTTATACTTTACACACACACACACACACACATATCTATCTATATATATATATATATATATATATATATATATATATATATATGTATACGATTTTAACAAATATTTCAGTATTTATTTCGAGATTTCTAATCTTAAAAAGATAAGAACGCTCTGCAAGTTTGTTTTTCCTCCTTGTAATTGCGCACTTTTTAACGTGTACGATTTTAACAAATATTTAAATTTCAGTGTTTTTTAGTTTTTTTTTTATTTCGGTCTATATATTTTGGCGTCACCGCAAAATGTACTCACTTTTTAACATCCTATAACTCCTTGAATTATTTTCTTTTTTCAGACCCATGAATTTAATTTAATATTTAATTTAAACCGTTAGTCTTTGTAAATCAATGAACATTAATATTTCTTAATGTTAACCATTACCCTTGTTTGCAAGTCAGTAAACAATGCATTTATTGTCATTTAAAGAATGAATACATTTGGTTGGCACACTGTATTACATTCACCATTATATTGTAAATGATTTGCAGCCACTTATCAGGCAACTATTCGGTAGCTTTTGAGTAAAATTCTACGGGTTTAGACGTGAGAAAACTTTTGGGGAGTTTTTGAATCTGATTCTTACTAGTTAAAAATCATAGCGTTTTGCGGCGATCGAAAAAGGTAATAATCGACTGGTGCAAGATCAACTGAGTATGGCGGGTGGGCTCGAATTAACTAAGCGAGTTCCCATTTTTTTTCCTGTATTAATTTTGCTTTATGGGTTTTGCATTGCCATGGATGAGAGCAGCTGTTTTCTTTTAATTCGCTGTGTACGCTGCCTCCGCCGGACAAAAATAACCCCCCAAAAAAACCGTTATGTTAGCATACTCCTAATTTATTCTTAACTGTCACATAGTAGTTAGGATGATATGTTCGTCATTACAATTGGTTACCAAAAACGGATATTACTTATGGCTCAATCTAAATGTTATTATATTTGTTTTTCACGGGCTCATAGCGAAATAGACTAATGTTCGCTTAAGGCTAATTTATTAGGCGTTATTTACTTTCAAACAAGAAATCGTCATCAAGCAATAGTTAACGAGTCTGTTTAGTATTAATAATAACAGCAACATGTTAACTGTCACCCTCAGTCACTTTCAACTGCACTTCGTGTGTGACCCACACAGATAGCATCATCAGCACTATCGGCAGCAACATCTTAATCAGTAAGAACATCTCAACATCATCAAGTGGCGTTTTTTTTATTTTGCAGACGACACAAACAACACGTACAAAACATGTTTACAGGAAAAAGACTCACCTGTTGGGGAGGGGGTACACATACACATCAAAGGATGCCGCCATCATCAATTATTTTCCTCCGCACTGTTCCACCTAACCCGCCACATCCTCCCCTCTAACCACCAGCTCGGCCCGCTCCAATCACAAGAAAGTTTCTTGGGAAGAGTTGGGGTGGTGCCATATGTTAGCCTCTCCCACAGCCTGGAATATTTACTTTCCTTCTTTCTTTCCTTCTTTTTCCTTCCTTCTTTTTCCTTTTTTCTGTCCTTCCTTCTTTCTGTCCTTCCTTCTTTCTGTCCTTCCCTCCTTCCTTTTTTCTTTCTTTCTTTCTTTTCTTCTTTGTTTCTTTTTCATCTTTCCTTCTTTTTCTCCTTCCTTTCTTTCTTTCTTTCCTTCCTTCTTTTTTTATCTCTGTATCTCTCTTTTAAAAATTCCTTCTCTATCACCCTTTCTCTTTTGATGTACGTCTCTATTTTTTTCTTCTTTTAATCTAACCCATTAAGAATCTGCTGGTGAGAGAATACATATATATCTTTCTCTTTTGCTCTGCAGTACATCAAGTCACTTTCTTGTATACAATACCTGTAACTTACTATTGAGTTATCTCCCTTACGCTACTGGCGTCAGTGCAAGGGAGATAACTCGATGGGTAACTCGTAAATACCTTGTATTTACGAAGCCTCCCCACGATATTTTTTTTTCATGTGGAGGCTGCTTTTAGTCAATTTATAAATGGCCCAGTATCCGCGAACCCTGTCACGCTGGTGTCGATATCCAATTGACCGTCCTTCTTTTAGCGCAATGATCGAGATGTTGCCGAAGCGTTGCAATCCCCTAGACAGAGGGCGTCTTCTCCATTAATTATAACGAGAACAGTTACCAAACATTGATCCCGGCCAAAAGGCTATCAAGCGAAGAAGCCGAGAGGAGAAAAACCGACTCTAGGAAAGACCAAAGAACACAATAATAATAATAATAATAATAATTACCTTAAATTAAATAATAATTACCTTAAAAATTGTATACACATGTGACTGGTATAGTACAGTATACAGGGTATAACAGCAAAAATGTCCCAATCGTGTAAAAGCAAAATTGTCCATTTGTTAGATTAAGATTTGAACCGTTGTATCTGAAAAATGATTAAAGATATCTTAATGGAATTCTCCTCGGTTTTTATAACTCTGTTGGACTCTACTTTGAGCAATAAGAATGTATAATTTCTCTCCAAGCTTCACAGAAGAATCGTGATGAAATCGATCATAAACGAAAATGACATGTTCATCATTAATTAATCATAGCTAAGAATCGAAGTCTCATGAAGGATTGATATAAAGTTCAAATATATATATATATATATATATATATATATATATATATATATATATATATAGTTTAAAACAAGGAAACCATTGATTTTAATTTTAATCGGTCTGTATAGGATTAAGAAAACCTTCTCTCTGCCGGCAGAAAGAATTTATAAGGTCTCTGAATCTGTTGGGGGATATTTTATTTTAACTGTCCCTCGCTAATTTATTTACACGATCCCTTCCCTCGTTACAAGTATATATACTTGTTCGTTATTTTAGTGTTTCCCCTCTCTTTTTTGCTCTTCAATATCGTTAATATTCTTTTCGCTAATCCAACGATTGTCTCCTGATGAGATGTTGGCTGAAAGGGCCCTAGAGACTTTTAAAATTAAAATCAATGGTTTCCTTGTTTTTAAAACTATTTATAAATTTTGTACCTCCAAACATTTGTTTTATATATATATATATATATATATATATATATATATATATATATATATATATATATAAATATATATATATATATATATATATATATATATATATATATTTCCAGGATCATTTTCCACCTTATTCAAGATAATCTTCGCTCTCTCTAACCTTGTAATGTTCTGTTCTCGAGTAACAAGGCGCTTTACACGTTTCACGTACGATTTCATTTCCAAGTCTTTTTCACTGCTCTTTGGACTGTCATAGCTGAAACTGCTCTCTCACGTGTCAAACGTCTTATGGATTGAGTTCGATCTTTTCTAATTGATTTCTTTAACTCTAAGTTGAAATGATGATCACTCTTCCTGCTGTGACTTCCTGATCCAGTTTTTCTCTCTAAATGTTCCCTTTTTTTAAAAAACTTATTCACCGTTCTCTTGATCGTTCTTGAGTGAACTTTGAAGATGAAAACCAGTGTATGAATGTTGGTATCATCATTGAAGGCCCGAATGATCTTTTTCCTCTCCCCATTGCTCATTTGCGAAGACAGTCGGGCTGACACAAAACGATTTTAACCAGTTCTCTTTCTAGACGAATAAATCAAAGGTTTTTTTTACGACAAATGATGTCAAGATGACTAAACGTCTTATCTGAAAACCTGGAAAAAAAGAAACTCAATTAGTTTAGTGTCTTTTTAGATATTAAGCATGTTATGGGATGTGCAATTATGCTGTTACACCGGAATGTATATTTAATCGTTTCCACACCAAGCAAGGCAGTAAAGTCACCAAGACACAAAGGGCTACTGGGTGTGGAAGAATTAGGAACAGAAACATTAATAATGAACGGGAAGAGAAAAGAGTAATCGGAAGGACATTAGATAGTGATTGACATTGCATTTACATTTTTGCAGACTCAAGTTGACTGGAATGCATGGAACCGGATGTATGTATGCTAGATTATATTGTTGCGTATTTGTTGGTCAGTGTTCAAGCCCAGATGAAAGTGTGTGATATTAAGGCTAAGCGTTGCTTCGTACGGCACAAAACCAAATCGGATGGGGCTTGTGTTATTTCAACTTACATGTATAGGGTCTGTCTAATGTGAAAATCAGCAGCATGCCAGGTTCTGTTTTTTATTTATTTGTTTGTTTGGGTTTTTTTTTTTTTTGTTTTTTTTTGTTTTTATATCTGTGCTTAAACATAAATCTTTAACACCGGTGTGAAACATGCCGCTATTTCAACCACGATTCAGGCCAATACGTATATACATCAGTGTGTGCGCATATATGTATATCCGAAAACCACAGGCACCAACCTCCACTGTCAGTTCAAGTTTTACGCCATGAAGCGACCGGCTCTTTGCGTAAAACCTTTTTCTCACACGATCCTATATAACCGTCTGATTCTCATTTTTTTTAATTTTGTCGAAAGCAGTCTTTCGCAACCAGACGAAATATTTCTTTCAGTAAGAAATACCAAGTGTACATTTTTGGATTAGACTATTTCACCTCTATTCTAGGTCGTTTTTCACTTCTAGATTCTGAGAATTTTTTGCATCTTATTAACTGGCGTTAGAATTTTTTTAAAGTTATTAGTTTTGCCTATTTTTTCAACTGGCAGCTTTCGTCCATTTTCTTTTCTTTTTTTTTTTTTGGCTTTTATTTTAAAGTCTTTCATTCGTTCTAATATATATATATATATATATTGTTAAATATAACAGACAATAAATGTCTATTATGTTTGATCATGAGCTGTTTGAAACTTCATATGGTAGCTTTAATTTCGGGTGAAAATAAAGACAAAAATTGTCCATCATTTGGATAATTTTTAGTAAGCTGTTTGATTTAATCTTTCGGCTCACATGAGCCATCTTCAGAGTAGTTATATGGACATTTAAACAAAGATATTCACTATCAATGATGATATTCTGTTATGTTGACACAGAAGATTGCTATGCAACGATAAGGGAATATATATATATATATATATATTTATATATATTATTGTATTTATATACCATTCCTTATTTTATACAAGTTTCGTTAAAGACGATTTACACGGTACTGCGGTTAAGCTTTTTGCTTAATTTTTCTTGTGGTCGTACAAAATTTTTCTTTTCTGGACATAAAAATGGACATTAGTTAAAAAAAGAAATCCCTGATAATGACTAAAAGAATAGCCGAAAGCGGTCGGATATACATTCGAACAATTTTTATACATTTTATGCCCAGAAAAAAAAAACATACGAACAAAAGAGAAATTTTATAAAAAAGCTAACCGTAGTACCTTGTCAGTCGTCTTTTATGAAACTTATATAATCTTGTGCGTATGTGTATAGGGGTGTGTGGACATAATTTTGATTTTACAATTGCCACCCTAATTAACAAATAATATAATTCTTTACGTCGAAAGTACTTCGAGGGATTACTAATAAATATTTTACCAAATATAAACACACGTCAAAAATACTATATTACATCACCAACCTTTATTGAACCCATTCCTAACGTATGTTTATTTAAAAGAAACGGTGTTTACGTAAGAACGTTTCCAAATCAACACGCGGAAAACCACCAAATACAATGTCTACTGCTATACACACACATTATCATCTGAATCTCACATAGGCAAAACTAGAATTATACATGCATACATGAAGCAATATTTACGTGTATTTTTTTAAAGTTAGATTTGGATTCCGTTAATTTCTTGGGACAACGCGTGCTGTGGAAGCTCCTTCTTGAATTCAGAACGCCAAAAATAATACTAATGAGTGTTTAACAAGTCAAATGCACGTGAAACCTGCTTAGCCAATGTAAGTCAAAGAACACAAAAATAAAAATGCTATAATTTCTTTCTTCTTTTTCTCCATATCTCATTCTCTAATGAAGCTTTAATAAACGTGAAACGTCAGATTGATAAACGTTTCTTATTTGTTCTTTGTCTTTTATATATATATATATATATATATATATACACACAGAGTGTGTGTGTTTATAAAAAAAAATATAGATAACCAATGGTATTAACTCACTATTCTAAGTTTCATAAAGGTGTGAAAATCAAAATTATTCCGCATATACTCCCTTAAATAATCTCGAAATAATTTTGATTTTCACACCAGCATGAAACTTGCTGTGACCAGTAAATATATAATTCACTTTGATGATCTATATTTGATTATATTAGATTAAAGCTTTGTCTAGTGACGTTGGACACATTGGTTTATTTTATAATTTTAAGCTTTTAGTTTATTTTCATTTTAATATAAGTGCGTATATATGTAGATATATATGTGTGTGTGTCGTTTTGTATGTATATGTATCGTCCACCAAAAATATGCTGAGTATTGAATCTGAAAAGGAACAACGAAAATCTGAGTACATATTTTATAATTAATAATTGTGTAGGTACCTCGAAAAATCTTGTAAAACAACAGCATACCATGATGAAAAAGGGCAGAAAATTTTGTCGTCAAAATGTTTGTTATTAAGTGGAAAGACCAAAGTATTTTTTATTATTTTATTATTTCTTTAATCCTTCCTAGCACGTTCGAAAGTCTGATCAAAAATCTTGTTTTTCTTACGTCAGCAGTAGGCCAAAGATTAGTATAGGAAATTTAGCGTTTTTTTTTTTTTTTTTTTTTTTTTTTTCGGCAAAATACACATTGTTTTTGAAATTCTTTCAAAAATCAAATATGAAATTTTCAGAACTTATTCACAAACTAGCAGTAGATCCCGGCGTTGCCCGGGGATGTAACAGTAAGAGATAGATCAAGTATCGACCATCATAAAGACTGAAAAATAAAATTGACAAAGATTATTGTTTTAGGTTGACGGACACTTGTATTTTTTTTTTCAAAACCCAAACTCAAACAAAACATTGTTTTCAATCGTTATGAATCTACTGATTGAATAAATTTTATTATAAACAATTGTCTTGTAAATGGAATTTTTTAAAGCATTCTGAATGTAAAAATAAAGAAAAAAATGTTCAAGACAATAAGAAACACTACCTGCCAAAAAAGTGAAGTTTTGTTGAAATCAGTTTGAAAAATGTAGGAAATCCGATCCCATATATAACGAACACACACTTTTAAAACAACCTGGGTTTTATAAGTATAACTCGATATGAGTTGTCCCCCCTTTCATTCCGAAAGCGATAACTTCTGTAATCGTGAGATTTATAAAATCTCCGTAGAACAACATTAGATCTGTCATCACGCTTTCAGCACGTGATCACCTTGAATAAACAGCTACTTTCGGGTTAAAAAATGCATTTCTGCGATATTTTAAACTAAAAATAAGTAATATTTGTTTTAAATCAGATTAATTATATTTTACATCAGCTAATATTCCTCAAATAAATTTTCAGAAAAATATATTTTATTTTTGGGAGATTTTTTTTAATAAAGAGAATTACATTGCAAAGAAAGACGGCTAAAAAAGTTCGCTAATCAGCTATTTAAAAAAAAAAAAAAGAAAAAAAAAGAAATAAAAAACCTTCCAGTCAATTTAGAACAGTTTTTTAAATACAAAGTATTTTGATTATTGAAAATCGTAAATTTAAACTATTAGCTTGAAATTAAAACTAAAATAAAAGCTTCACGAAAGATTTTTCTTTTTAAAAATTCATTTTTAACCTTAGGTATCACGTTTTTCCCCTATAATTATGTGTGTAGAGAGATCTGTAGATAGAAAGAAACGCAGAAAGAAAAATACATAATATAGTGAGAAGAGATGAATGGAGAAAGTGAAAGTAATGATCTAATTTAAGACGGCAGAGAGAGAGAGAGAGAGAGAGAGAGAGAGAGAGAGAAGAGAAATTCTTTGAAAAAAAATTAAATAATGACTACAAAGAAAATGTGTTTACAAAGGTCAACACGTGACCCGTGCAAAAAATATTATAAAAAGATACGTGAATATGGAAAGAGAAAATGATCAAGAGAAAGTGAGGGGAGGGTAATGAATAAAGAGAAAGAATAAAATTAGAAAGTTAGGAGGGAGAGAGAAGAGAATTCAAGGGATAAAGAAAGACAGGGAAGTGAAGAAATAGAAGAAAAGGGGTGGTACTGGTATACAAACAAAATAAGAGAGATTGAAAGAAAAAAAAACGGGTATTTATTTAAATTGTAGAACGATAAATAAAAATGCAAGTGGAAAAGCGGGGTGAAGAAAAAGAAAAAAATCAGAACGAGGGCGAGTGAAATACTTGTAAGGATTGGAATAAAAAGAAAATGGCGATCATTTAGAATAGTCATGGGCAAACTGCTGGATGAACGTGGCTCGTTTGGTCTTTCTGAGTGGCCCGCTTAATTTCATAAGAAAAATAACGTTTCTTTTTTTTTCTTTCTCACTTGTTCATTCACACTCTCTCGTATATGGCCACATACATAAACAATAGTTAAGTACAATGTTTCTTGAATTTTGTAAAACATTGGTGAATGTAACGTTTTTATAATTTTAAACTATTGGTGATTTTCATTCGGGAATATACGTGTAAACATATTTTGCGTTTAAAACAAGAAACAATCTTTTTTTCCTCTGGGGAATATATTTACTTTTTTTATTTTCAAATGAATAAATTAAAAATAAATCACACGCAGCGAGATGTGTTAATCACACTCTCATCGGTGATAATATTATATCAAAACTTCAAATTTTTAATTATAGAAAAATCTTTTCTCAAAAAATAAATAAATAAAAATCAACCCCACTTATTTTTAAGGTAATATGCTTCAGCATATGATCTTCTGAAGTGAAAAAAAAAAAAAAAATCTGCGGGACTTCATACGAAAATAATCTGAGGTACCCCCTACGAAAATTATCTAAAGAGTGCGGCCGGCCTTGTGATGGGCTATAGATTATGCAGCCGACCGCTTGAAAAGGGTTGCTTACGCATGATTTATAAAATGGCGGTAATTTAAAACAATGAAAAAAAGACGGGAAGGATCATAAAAAGGATGAACGAAAAAAACAAAACAAAAAAGAAACGCGGATAAACATACAAGTCAGAAAGTAATATAGAATGTCAAAATCGAAAATAGAGATGAAGATTCAGAAATAAGAAAATACAAAATATGAAGAAAAAAACGGAAACCTGTTGCACCAGAAGAGTAAGAAAAGAATGGAAATTGAAAAGGGTTTTGAAAAGAATACGTAAAAATAAATGATAGAAAATAATAGAAAATCATAGAAAAAGAAATGAAAAAATGCAGCCAAGACAGAAAATTATGAAGAGAAAGAAAAAGAAGCTCAAAAAAAGAAAAAGAAACTAAAGGAAAATTGAAAGAAAGAAAACCGGAAAAAAAAGAAAGACAAGATGAAAAGGAAAAGAAAAGAAAGGCACAAATAAACACAAGAAAGAAAGATAAAGAAAAGAACCCATATAAAGAGAATGATTTGAGAAGAAATTCGAAAAATCTCAAACAAACTTATTTACAACATCGGCAAAAGACGTGAGATCAAATGAGAGATATAAAGACCAAAAAGTCTACGAGAGAATGTTGAAGAACTGAAGAGAGGGAAAGAGAACGAGAAGAACAAAAAAAAAAAAAAAAAAAAGGAGTGATGTTCAGAAGAGAATCATATACAGAATCAGGAGGAGAAGGCGGAGTAGAAGGAGTGGAAGAGTCGTCCGTAGTGCCCCTCCCTTCTGAATCTGCCTCTGTCATTCCAGTGTGAGCCTACTCTCAGTCTTGCAACTCATCGGCTTCCGCTGCGCAAAGTAATACCGCGGAACTCTTTGATCGTTAAATTACGGCATCCGACAGAAAGGAATTAGGGGTGGTAGAGGCAAAGGAAGAAATGGCTTAGAGATGGGTGAAGTCGGAAAGAAGATAAAGAAAATGAGAAAAAAAAATGAATCGACGATCGAAACAGGAATAAGATTATGAGAAAGAAAAGTTAAGAAGGATAATAGGCTGCCTGGAAAGAAAAATCGAAAAAGAAAACAATGTCAAAGCCGACGGAGTAAAATAGAAATAGATTAAAATGAAGAATCGTTCAAGAAATCGTAAAAGAAAAAGTAGTTAAAAAGAGAAACGGAAAAAAAAGAAGACTAACAAGAAAAAGAAGCTAAATATTAAACTTAAAAAAGAAGTTTGAAATAGAAAACAAAAAGAAGCATGATAAAAAAAAAAAATAACATAGAGTAAAAAGAAAGACGAAAAGAAAAAAAAAAGAGAACGTAAAGAAACACAGCCAATGGAAAAAGAAAAACAAAGAAACAAGTTATGAAGGCGAAAAAAATTGACAGCGAGAAAGAGAGAACAAGTGGCAAAGAAAATTTCTGGAATTAAAGACAAGAAAGAAAACAGCAAACGAAAAGCAAGAAAATTTCGTCTGATTCTTATTTGTGTGAAAAAAAAGCTTCAAAGACCGACCGATAACAAAAGACGCTGTGCATGTAGCCGGCCTTTGTCGACGTTTTGTTTTCGACATTCGTTTAATGAAATAATAAAAATTCTTAAAAATGACAGATATAAAATGAAAAATAAACAAAAATAAAATGTAAGCAAGCAAAGCATAAAGGGTGGTGAAAAAAAAAAAAAAAAAAAAAAAAACACTAACAAAAACGAGTAGAATACAACCGGAAGTTCAAATGGATGGTGACTTGTGGGAAAATGATTTGGAGCAAACTGAGGTAAGTGAGGGTGGATGGGAAGTTAGAAAGAAAAGTGATGGTAGAAAAAAGTCAGTCCACGTCAGTAATCATTGGTGATAACTTACCCAATATGGAACAGAAAGAAAGCCAAAGAGGATGAGTAAGAAGATAAAGAGGAGGAGGAGGAAAAAGAGAATTAGGATACAAAAGTGGAAGGAAAATACACAAGAAAGGAAGAAGTAAAAGAGAATATATATAGGGAAGATGGAAACGAAGATATTTTTAGAATGAAAGGAAGGCGGAGTCAGGGAGAAGAAAGAGAAAGGGGATGAGGAGAAAATAGCAGTAAGCAAAATGAAAAACGATGGAAGTTGCAGAAGAGAAGTTGCAAATGTGAGTAAAATCGAAGGAAGAGAAGAAACAGAGAGGGAGGGAGTTGTGATGAAAAAAAAACGATTAAATAAGGAAGGGTAAACAAGGAGCAATGACGACAAAGATCAATAGAAAAATTCAAAGAAAAAGAAGGATGAAATGTCGGAAATAATAGGAATATGAAATAAACAAAGAAAAAAAAAAGATGAAGAGGAGAAAAAGAAAAATGAGAGGCGGAGTCGAAAACTGATGACGAGGATGATAGGTGAGAGAGAGAAAAAAAAATGACTGAGTGTGAAGACGAAAGGAAGCCAAGTTAGAAAACAGAAACGACAAAGAGAATGGAGGTGGAAGATAAAGACGAGAAAGTACGAAAGGTGAGAGAATTAGATGTTCACTTCTATCTCTTCTCTTGCATTTCTCATTCCCATTCCCTATTACTCTCCATCTCCTTTGTACATTCTCTTTTTCGAACTCACAATACAGATGAAATACTAATTTACAAATTATCCAGAGAGCTTACGTTGACAGCTATGTCTCAATGGTAACAACTCTGTATAAAAGGCTGAGAGATTTGAGGTTTCATTTTTTGTTAGTGAGAAGTTATCATCACGAAAGCATTTATTTGCAAATTAGAGAAAATGAAAAACGCATTAATCTTGCAAGCTATTAACAGTAAGTTTCTTAATAATTTTCAGATACGTTAATACAAAGTGGGGAAAAATTAATCCGTGGAGCAATGCTTACCTAGTTCATCTTGCAAGCTGTTGCAATAAGTTCGACTCACTTCTTCTCTGTGCAGTGTCTCTTCAGAACGAGTGCGGCCATGGCTCTCCACAACTTCCTTGTCTCTTGTAGGTCTTAGTAACGTTTGTATTTTTGTTATCCCTCAACCCCGTTTAAGCATGCATTCCCACAAGTAGGTGACCCACTGCCTTCTCTCACATTTACCTCCAATATGTCTTGAGTGTCAAATTCTCTCTATTCTTCCTCATTATATTTCGAGTTATCTTATTTTGATTCTGTGTATATATGTATTTTTTGTTTCTATTTTCCTCAAGACTTCTTCCTTGCGTACGCGATCCGTTCATGATATTCTCACCATGTAATAGCTACTTAAAAGTGATCTTGTGTCAAACGTTAATCCAACAAATATCGACCAGATATCTATCAATATATAAAATTCTGTGACTTCCACTAGTACGTCCCATCCTGGGTATGACGATAAACTACATCCGCGTCCAGAGCAAGTCCTCTGATCAGGAGGTTTTGAGGAGCGTGGAACCACCTCTTAATTGCTGGTGTTCCCAGGTCCACCCTGACCCGGTGTGGTAGCACCTGTTAGGGTCCCAGCTATAGGCAAATAGTTAACACCCAAACTGGGGTAAAAACACTATGAAAGTGTAAAAATAGGTTTTAATACCAGAAATACTTTGTATAAAATTATTTTCAGCGGTTTGTTTTTGAAGAAAAAAAAATATTACCAGCAACATATTTTTGAAAAAAATATTACCAGTTATACAGGAAAAAATATTACCAGCCATAGTTTTTTTGAAAAAAATATTACCAGAGAAACATTTTTGAAGGAAAAATATTACCAGAAATAGATTTTTGACAAAACAAAATATTACCAGCAATAAAGATTTTGTCGGCATTAAATAACCCATTGAGGTGTTGATATGCCGTAAAACAAACCATCCACTAGTACGACCGTCTGTCACACCCTCTAAAATAGCCATAACCGACCAAAACCAAATTTGGGGGAGAAGTGCAAACAGGTATCAGGGTACAAAGTACAATTGGTTTTAATAGGGTGCGTAACTTAGTACAATAAATTTTCATTAATTATTTTGGAAAAATTAAAAGTTTTATTATTTAACATGCAAAAATACTCCCACTATTTTAAAAACAATTAAATGATTAAAATAACAAATATTTATTTCGTAAAATGTAATATTACTATTCTTCGCTGTTAAAAAGGAAAAATATATTAAAAAATATTATCATGAAGTCCTATAAAATTAAATTAAAGAAATTATTAAACCAAGAAGTAAGGTTTTTGTCAAAGTAATTTAAAAAAAAAAACCCAGCTTATTCAAATTTCATCTATTTGTTTGCGTAATTGAACGAAACGTATAGTTTGTAAATCTCAACAAAAAAAATGTTAGCGATACCTTCAACAATACTATGAGGACTTCAACATTTGTTGCAAAAAATTTCTAGTATAGTAAAAAGGACATTTATACATAGTATCAGAATGTAACAGTTGAAATTTTGGGAAGACATCACGAGGAAAATGGGCTTGGAGAATTTGACACTCACGTGACATTGAAAGCAAGAGAGAAGCAGCGAGTGATCTAACCGAAAGAGCTTGTATAAATGGTTTAAAGATCGGGAAGTAAGAGGAATAACAGAGACAAATATTTAAACCTACGATGGATAAATAGTTATAGAGAGCCATGATCGCCTGAAGTGACACCACACATAAAAGAAAACAGCTAACATGCTGATCTCGCAGTCTATTGCTTGTACGTTCATTCTTAATTGGGTGCTCCACAAATGTGTCAGTGTTCTAAAGTTTGGCCGTTGTAAGGAACGCCAGGCTCAAATATTGTATGTATCAAGGGCACTGGCACAAGGTGTAATAGTTAGCAAGCTTGTCTCGCTAGATAAATTACGACTAAGTAGTGAGTTCGATCCTTATTGGGTGTTCCACGCTTTCGGCTTTGTGTCACATCTAAGCTACGCTAAGAAAATAATTTAAAGGCACCAGCGTGGTGTAGTCGTTAGCAAGCTTGTTTCGCTAGTTAATTTACGACTGAATATTGAGTTCATTCTTACTAGATACCCCTACACTTTCGGCCTTGTGCCACATCTAAGCTACGCTTAGAAAATCATTGAAGCACCTCAGCGTGGTGTAATGGTTAGTAAGCCTGTCTCCTTAGATCAATTACGATTAAGTAGTGAGTTCGATCCTCACGGTGTTCCATACTTTCGGCCTTATGCCACACCTAAGCCACGCTTAGAGAATCAACATATTGTATGTGACAGTTGATCACAAGTTAAATATCGGCATTGAAGTTCCGTCGTATTCACATTCAAAAATCGACTCTTCGAATTCGTAAATTCCTCTTCAGAAAGATGTCTGCCGATAACAGCTCAAATCCATACAAGAACAAACGTTGCTAAAAAAGGAAGCTCTTTTTGAAAATATATCTAGGATTTGTTAGGTCATAAGTATGTAATTCATATGGTAACATACAAAATTGTGGTGTACTCCCTCCACAAAAAAGTTAGGTGTGCTGAAAAGTTCACAACCCAATCAAGAAGCCCTCCAAATACACAGACAAAAAAAGAAAAGAAAAAAAAAGCAACTAATGTTTTTCATTGGGTCAAATTTTAGAACGTGGGTCGGGACGAGAACTATTCAGTCTTTTCATAAGATAACTGATGCAACTGTTATTTTTTAAATACAAATTTCATTTTTTCAGTTATG
>CAHIKZ030000500.1:35000-62500 GCA_903632075.3 Acanthosepion pharaonis
ATAGTAATGCGACAAATATTACTTAAAGCTTCGAAGGATAGGAAGTTGTGAAGAGCCATGATCGCCTACGTTCAGGTATTCCTTATTTCAAATTCGCTGATTGTAGAGTCGGAGATGGATTACACGATAAATTCTCGAAAAGTTTAAGACTTTTGTGACAGTTTCGAGACGAGTTGAATATCTGCCGATTGATGATTTGGGAACTGCTGATACGAAGAGGTCTTTTGAATCGGGCATTTTCTTGGGCTGTGTGTGGCGTGGCGTTGAAGGGTGGAGATGGATGGATGGGTTGGTAGTGAGAGAAAAAAAAAAAAAAAAAAGCTCCCCGTACTGACTTGGTGCAAAATCTAAATAACTAGAAGTAATGGTTCGTGATTCTTTCTTTCTTTCTTTTTTTTTTTCTTTTTTTAAATTCAAAATTCCTTTTCTTTTTGTATTCTTTTTCTTTCCGAGATGCAAGTAAACAACTTTGATTTGCGTCAGTTTTTTAAAAGAGAAAACTTGGTAAACAAGTCATCATTAGGCAATAGCGGGACTTAGGGTGTAGGGATAGGTTGTTGAGGGGCGTCAGAGGGGTAAGGAGTATTTAGTTGCGAATTGTGGGAAGGGAGGACATCCGCCTGCGGGATGCGGCGGCAGATCAAAGAGAACCACATGAAAAATACACTCAAAGCGTTGTTTATTATTATTTTTATTATTATTATTATCATCATTATTATTATTGAGTGCGTGTGTGTTGAGGCTGAGTTTTGATTATTAGAAGGATTTTATAGGGGGTTCTTTTCTTTTTTTCTTTTTTATGTAGTGGGAATAATAAGTGACGAATAAGACCTTTCTTTTTCTTATTACTTTTCTTTATCGTTTCCTCTTCTTCCTCATTTTCCTATCTTCTTTTCCTCCATCTTCTTCTCCTCTTCATTATCTTCTCTTTTTCATTACCTTTGTTCTTACTTCTCCTTCTCCATCTTCCTTTCCGCTTCTTTTTCATCTTCTTCTCCTCTTTCATTTTCCTTATTTTTTCTTCCTCTCTTCTTCCTCCTCCTCTCATTCTCATCACTCATTTTTCTATACTTTTTTCTTCATCATCATCATCATCATCATCACCATATTTCTCTCTTCTTTTTCTTCTTCTTCGTCGTCATCTTTCTTTCTTCTTCTTCTTTTTCGTCGTCATCTTCTTCGTCTTCTTCTTCTTCTTCTTCTTCTTCACCACTTCATCTTCTTTAACATATTCCCTTATTTTTCCTAAACATTCTCCAAGTAGATGAAAAAAAAATACAAAAAAAAAATTCTTTGTCCAATCATGCCCACCAATTTAACCAACTATTTTCAATTCATTTAACTGTTTTTTTCTCCTTTTGACATATTTAATCTTTGAAATGTTATTTTGAAAGTATCAATGTTTTTGCTAAAAATTATCCAATACTTTTCTTCGATTTTCTAATATTCATGAAAAGAAAAATCTTCGATTTGAAAACCGAATTCATGTTCGAATACAGACACTGTCGTTTTTAAGATACCACTTCGGAAGAGTAAATAGCGAGTGAAGACATTTGTTTGTCTATTGCTTTGGTATTCTTAATTCCAAAATGAATTTCTTTTTCATCATACTTTTGCGATATAATGGTCTATAGTGTCTAAGCAAATTAAATTATTTTTATAAATCAAACTTCAGCACAAAGTTGTATTTCGTTATCATTCAATGAGTTTCCATTTCACTTCGAATGGTTTGTGAAATCAAAATGCCACCATCTAGCTCTATTACGACTTATTTTTTATCGTCTTTAATCACATCATTTGCTCTTTATATTTAGTAATAACTAGACCAACCATAAACCTGTTGGATTCCTTTTAAAAGCAGTTAATGATACAAAATGATGAGGTAAAAATATTATCAATTTTATTATTAATTGCACATCATTAAAATTGTATTTGCAATACAAGTTATTGTAATAATTATTATTACTCACATTATACAATATTTCTTAGATCAAATGAAATAATAAATTAATAATAATTATATTTTATTATTATGCTTGTTTTCCCCTCGCATTTATTTCAAAATACGTATTGGCGGCAAACCAGCGTGCATTGATTTATTTATTTACCATCAAGTAAGGTGACACACTTTTCCAGCCATACAGATTACTTGCCAAACATCCGATATAATTGTTCATAAAAAAAAGGTTATAATGTAGTGTAGCGAACTGTATAAATATATGTTGTGTTATGCATATTTAAATTGATTTAATAATGTTGTTATAATGTATTATGAATATTTATTATATTTCTTACACATAATAGTTGGAATATAATATGCAAGTGTTTCTTTATATACGCGGATTGATATAAGATGTATCGAAAACAAATACTGAATTTTTTTTATTAAAAATGTCGTAAATGTCGTCAAGAACCCCTTGTTTAATTTTCATGATATTTGACAGTGAACTCGGTACAATATGCTCTGAAATTGGTTGGGATGTTATGTATCGTTTAAGCTGTATTTCGGGAATATACATACATACAAGATTTTACTATTATATAGATAAAAGGACGAATTAGGATAAATGACCGTAAGAAGTTTGCACTGCATGAACCTTCTCTATAAGGAGTGTCACCCTACCTTGAAAATCAGCTTTCAAAATCTTAGTTTTTTTGTTTGTTTTTTTACTAGGGCATAAACCCTGTCCACTATCACGAGTTGGATATGATCAAATATCTGATTTACTTAGCAGTTCTGCTTAAATATCAAGTCATGACATTTTTTTTTAGTTAATTCTCCCCAAGCAAGGTGATAATGCCACTAAGACGCAAGGGGGTTACTGTGAGTGAAAGAGAAGAAAATGACTTAAACAGGAAACAAGTGATGAACCTCTAATCCTGTTCAAAAGACCGGAGAGGAGTGTGAACTGGGCGATAGGCGAACCCTTCGAGGAATTTGAAAGAATCAGTCCCTTCCAATTTCAGGTTTTTTTTTGCAACCCCCCCCAAAAAAAAATACTTCCAGTATTGAGCATCTGTAGCTCTCTACATTTTTTAAAAATAATTAGCTCTTAGTAAATATATATTGATTTAGTGCTGATTAAACCAACCATCGATTATATTCTGCTGGAAAGTGCCTAGCCCAACCAAGACAACATTCCAAAATAAATTCTCATGTTTGTTGATCTTCTAAACAGTTCCATTTTACAATTAAATTATACTATTATAACATATTTATTATTATAATATACTATTAATAATTATAATAGTACAATAATTACGATTATAATGTAATTATTATTATTATTATTTTATTTTTTCTTTATTTTAAACAAAAAAATCTGCTTTTTCTTATATTTCTAGCAAAATCAAGAATAATAAAGAATTTTTAAAAAATCTTTAAATTTTAATTATCCTTATAAAAGTGGCGATTTCGCAGAGATAATTGCAGAACATACTCTATTATCCGCGGATTTTCCACTATCCACATCGACTGCAGATAAATAGCATATATGTAAATATATATATATATATATATACTCGACTCTCCCGTCGAGGATCGACAGCCCGACAACAGCACATGAGATTTGATTATAGTGGTGAAGGTTTCGTGCAGGTTTCATCCACATCTGAAGGGCCGAATACAGAGACCTGGTGCACTACGTGCCACAACCCCCCCCCTAACGACCATCCGCAGGTTTTGAATTCAGAGTTGTCCTTCTCCTAGAGCAGTTGCCATCCAAGGCTATTTACCCATAGCTGGAGGGAGAAGAAGAGGATTCACACCTTTTCCCAAGGGTATTAGTACGTAAGTGAATGTAATGGACTCGACTGGAATTCGAACTCGGCTCTCCGATTCTTCAATCAAGCCGATATCCATTATATATATATATATATATATATATATATAATGAAATGGATTAATTCGAAAATTATTTAATATATATTTTTTCGAGATATATATATATATATATATATAATGAAATGGATTAATTCCGACAATTATTTAATATATATTTTTTATATATATATATATATATATATATATATATATATATATATATATATATATTGTTTTAAAGTATACTATATTTATGGGTAAAAAGTGCTCAATATCAAGGATAGAGCGTTTGTACATATAAAAGTGAACAGACATGAAACAGACTTTTGGTGTTGACGTCATCATATATATATATATTTATATATAATTAGGTAAACGTTATTTTTAATGGATACCCATATTTGAGTAGACGCTCCGTTTATTTATTAAGCAGTATATTTATTTATTTTCGTCTATCCAACTGGATATGCGAGAAATCTTATTTAAAAAATGCACTCTTCGTCAGGATTTGAACCTGCGTCCACATTGGCAGATGAAACCGTCTTTAGATACGATGTGCTTTAGGCCGACTCGGCCATGAAGTGATTAATAAATAAATACAAAATAGAAAAATGGGTAAGGACGCAGGTTCGTTTCTTGCCGGAGGGTGTATCTGTTTCTTTAATAAAATTTCTCGAATATTAAAAAAAAAATGACCAATACATATTTATAGTAAAATGACCAACTATATATTTTATAGCAATATTATTAACAATACATTTTATCTGTAGTTGAAGGCATACAATTTACGTTTAAAATATATTTAGTTGAAGTTTTAAAATTCTGTTGAAAATATTTAGATTTTGGCATTAAATAACAAATAGGGGTGTTGGTATGTCGCTAAAGAAAATCAACTGACCAACCTTATTAGTATTACTTATACTAAATTTGCTCATAAATGATCCATACCCGAATTTCGAAATAAGTTTATACGTTGGTGATGCTTTATAGATACGAGAGATGTATAATTGGTGGGGCATTATTGAATTGTTATGACGTGACTTCTATTGGCCAGATAAACAATAACCCGGCAAACGTCGAGAACTTGTAATACCGGAATAGGGATTTTTTTTTTCTTTTTTCATCAGGAGATAGTAATTTGAAATTTCGTAATACTGACATTAAGATTTTGAAAATAGCAAAATAATGCATACTTATTAACATTCATGAGAATAATAATGAAACTTTCTCATTAATAATTATCATTAAACTAGAAAAAAAACATTAAAATTTCATGATTTTTCTATTTGAGTTTTCTAATGAATCTTAATTCTTAATGATTAAATGAGCTAATGAAGAGTTTTACGTCAATAAAATATCCACAGAAATTCCTCTATTGCATCGCTAAATATTTGACCTTCTTAACAACTTTAACATAATATTGCAATGTCGATCATAAATGTGAATGGTGGTTGTTATTTTCTGAAGTGGATACAAATGAAAAGATTAGAAATCGACAACTTTTCAAATTACACTGAAACAGCAGCTAAACACAACTATTTACCTATTCTTTCTTTCTTTCATTCATTCATTTTCTCATTGAAGCCAAATAGTGTCTTTTCCTCTCTTTCCACGTGATCGAAATGGATGTCCATTATTTATGAGGTATTGGCAGGAGGTGTTAAACACTTTTATCTTCCATTCTTTCTTTCATTTTGTCACTGAAACCAATTTTAATTTAATTTTAATTTGAAAATAAGGAGCTACAGTTTTCTATTGATTGCAGACTTGGCAAGGCAAATATAAACACTGTTATAATATTAAATACAATTATTTTTAGCCTATTAAAATTTCACGGTTTTCTTATTTTGATATTCTGATGAATCTTAATTCTTAAGTTAATGATTAACTAAGCTCCTGAAGACTTCTACGACAATAAAATATCCATAGAAAACCCCTATTGCATCGTTAAATATTTGACCTTAACAACTTTAAAATATTGCAATGACGATCATAATTGAGAATGATTGTTTATTTTAAGAAGTAAAGGTGTACAAATAAAAAGATTTGAAATTGGCAACTTTTTGCATTTCACTGAAACAGCCGTTCAACTCCTCTATTTTCCCTTCTTTCTTTCTTTCTTTCTTTCTTTCTTTAATTCATTTCCTCACTGATACGATTTTTTCTCTTTCCTCGGGATCAAAACGGAATAGTCCATTATTCATGAGGTATTGGCAGGAGACGTTAAACACGTCTTTCATCCATTCATTCTTCCCTCCTTTTTTTTTCTTTCATTTTCTCACTGAAACCATGCAGTGTCGTTTCCCCTCTTTCCACGCGATCAAAACGGAATAGTCCATTATTTATGAGGTATTGGCGGGGCATAACGGTCTCGCAAACTAAGAAACTGGCTAACGAAGAAAAGGACAAGCATAGTTATTATACAGATTTTGAATTAGCTAGATCCGACGGCATATTGCGAATGAGTGATACGTCTTTCTATTTCTTTTTATTGAAAAAGCGAAAACACTTAACGAGCATCTTGCTGAGTAATCCTGGCGCTAAAGCCCAGCGTCCAGTTTGTTGGCCAGAGAACATCAGTCGGCTGACCACCGAACACATTATTCTTGACCACATCAAATGGCACCGATAAAATAGCAATGAATTATGTCCATTCTGGGAGCCGGTGATTGGCTGAATGGGGCTGGAGAATTCGAAGGCGACAGGTTTCACCCTTTAATTGTTCGCCTGTCTGGTAGCAGACGTCCGAGGAAAAGAGAGTCGAAGAGAAACTGGAATGCAGCCAAACGTTGGTCAATAATTCGTCAGCATTGACCCACCGGGGTCAGATCTCCTGTCAGTTTTGCGAATGGAGAGTACGAATTTTTCACGCGCCGATAACACAGTGACTTAAGAGAGCGTTTTAGGTTAACGTTGGGTTTCGGGGAGGGTGGTGTGCGGCGGGGAGGGTGGTGTTGCGGCGGGGATGTTGTCGCAGATTTCTGGCCATCATTTAGCATTGACAAATAGTCGCAGATATCGAAGTGACATGGACGGTCAGTTTTTCAAGTTGGGTGTCAAAAGGTGGCGGGGGTGGGGGGTGGTGGTCAAGAGGATGGTTATATTTTCGATGTATATAAGAGGAAGGCGATTGTGTTGGTTTATGAATGAATTGCGATTGACGTGTGTGAGGGCGTAGGGGTTTATGCAAATATAGTAATCGCAAGAGGATTACTCGAACTCTCTTGTTTATACACATATATACTCACGCACGCACACACACATACATACATACATACATACATACATATATATATATATACAGACACACACACACAGACATATATATATATGTATGTGTCTGTGTGTGTGTGTATGTCTGTATATATATATATATATATATATATATATATATATATATATATATATATATATATATATATATATATTAATAATATATATAGAATCCGAAACAAAAGTGGAGACATTATGCAGTGAAAAAATAGTTTTATTGACAACGACTTTTTGTCTTCGTTAGGTAGTTTAGTAGGCGTCTTTTAGGTCAACATGAACGACAAAACGGAATGCAGGCGTGTATGTGTTTATCTATCTCTCTCTCTCTCTCTCTCTCTCTATATATATATATATATATATATATATATATATATATATATAACAGACTATCCACAATGCACCACTGACCTGTATCTATAAATAGTCGAGCAAAACACAACGTACATGGCCTGGCGATTGCATTTAGCATGAAACAGACAGTCACATCTGAGTGTTAATTTTCATGTCCACTTTTATATTCAGAGATGCAGCCCCCCGACCCGTGATTAAATCTTTAATTTAATGTCTTCATCTTATAGAATTCCGTGTGCAGCTTAGTATTCCTAATAATTTAACCGATCTCGAATGATGTAATAATCGAATAGCACACACACATATATATATATATATATATATATATATATATATATATATATATATATACACGCACACATATATCTGTATGTATGTGTGGGTATATATTGTATATGGGTACATATATGTATGTGTATCTAAACGTACATGTGTGGGGGTATATGTATATGTGTTGTGCAGCATGATTTATTTCAATGAATGTCTCAGTATTAGTCACAAAATTTATGAATCTGTCACTCAGCTAACTTTTATTTGTTTTATATTTACCCTTCCCCCGCCAACACTTATTAATAATATTAAACCCTTATTGTCTAAATACTACGTACTGTAAATCGCAGTAAAACATACTTGTTGTTTGTGTAGAGTAGTATCCCTTAGTAAGAACGGAAATTCATCTACATACGATGAAAGGCTCTGTCCATAAATAAATTGACTGCAGACCAATTCCCCTTAAAGAGATACATTATTCCCTCCCCTTTTCGCCAACACAAGCCCCTTATCAAAAACAAGGCACCCCTTTGAGTAGTACTGCTATCTAAAATAAATTCAAAACCCCAATTCCAGACAGGCATTCGAGAGCTGATGAGGATTGGCATTAAGTTGTGATGGCCTGAAAAAGACTATACCCACATGAGGTCATTTGGGATTTTACTGTAAGAAATATATATATCCTCTGTTATAATAAATACATTGAGCTCTCTGTGGATGAAATTTAATATTTGATATTACTAGGATCCACCTGTATTATATATCAACGGTTTTATTACCTGTAATATATATATATATATAGAGAGAGAGAGAGAGAGAGAGTGAGAGAGAGCTACCAAACCCTACAACCCAATCACAACAAATGTGGGGCCTAAGCATATCAACACGGATCTTTAAGAATCTTGCAACGGAATTATGGGCATACACCGTATGAAACATACATCCAGTTATGCCATAATACCGTCGTAAGTGTCTCCAGTGGGATTGAATGACGTTTTGGTTGTGTTCAGTGATTAGAGTAGGATTGGGTAATCCCAAAACTAAGTTCGAATTCCAGTTGAGTTCATTGCATTCACTTACGTGCTAATACCCTTGGTATGGGTATGAAGCCATCTCTTCACCCCAGCTGTGGGTAAATAGCAGGACAAACTCGGTCCTATAGCCTTGGTTGGCAACCAGTTTGAGAGAAGGAAAATCTGAATTCAAACCACCTGATGCCTTGTGGGTCTTGCCTATTTAACTTCTGAGAGGAGGGTCGGCGTAACCTTAAAATCCTCGGTGCAAAAAAAACCGGCATGCACTATTTTACCTTGAATGTAACCCTGATCCACAATTGTGAGATGGAGAGGGCGTGACCACGGCGGAACAAAAGTGCACTAACTGAATGAATGATATACTAATGAATATGGAAGTCAAAACAAATATGTTCATCCGACGTGATTTGGGGAATTTCATAATCTGGAGCGTTTAATCGTTGCGATATATGAAAAAAGACTACAAATCCCATTTTTTTAAAGAAATTACATGGTATGAGCATTTTTTATTTTGTCTTCCGTAAAGAAATCAATTTACAAAGAATTTACGTGACAAACTGGATCCCATATCAACTTTTATAAAAATTAATTTTCTTTTATATTCGTGTTCTGGAGTGCTTAATCTATAGTAATATAGGAAAAAAGAATGAAAAAAGTGATTATTTCTATTCACAGTGCTTATTGTAGAATTCCACCTTCAAATGTTTGTCGGTGTATATATTTTGTTTTGATGAATCATCTTAATTCAGTAAATATCTCAATCAGTATCACAGATTTACTTATCAGTTGCTGGCACTTAAAAAAAAGACGTGCACGCCACCTAGTGGCTGGTGTACTATGCCTCAATTCATTAACAGTAGCAGACGGGTAGCATCATAGCCGACTGTCGAGAGGGCTGTTTATATTTTATATTTGAAGGATGAAGGTATATTAGGCTTTATATATGTCTACCCCAATGTTACCTTGTTGGTATGAGGCTCTTTCACTTAGTACTCGTAATAAGTGGTTGTTCTAGTAATAAGAATGAAATAGTTTTGTACTTTGAATATGAGAAAACATGGCCAGTGACCATAAGCAAATTGAACCTGGTCCGAGAGAATAAAGAACAAGATTTTATTAGTTCTTAAGGATAATTCCTTAGACAGGACAATGTGTGAAGGTCAAGAAGTTCTTTTTTTAATAGAAAAATACTACGCCATTTACCAAAAATCGAAACACTTTTACTGGTTTTACTCAGCGCGATCTATCAGTGGAATAAATCGTGTTGATCCTACACTTTCATAGCGACTTTAATTATTAATTTCTTGTACATTTCATTCGAAAATATTTTACCTCGTTGGCTGAAAATTAATAATCAAGAAAGAATGTCCCTATGAAGTTTGAAGTCCATAATGTTAATACGCGACACAGTTTTAGCACGTTACATACATACATACACACCTATGCACTGCCAACAGGGTGTAGAATACATCGATTACATTCTTTATAGAGAAGTAAATCCATCAATAAGAGACCTTCTCCTGGGTGTAAGCCTGGCCTATCACCTTTGTTTTTTGACCGTAGTATAAGCCAGGCTTATGTCTCACCTTTTTTTGACCGTAGTGTAAGCCAGGCTTATGTCTAACCTTTTTTTGACCGTAGTGTAAGCAGGACATATGTCTAACCTTTATTGACCGTAGAGTAAGCCGTGGGCCTATGTCTAAACTTTTTTGACCGTAGTGTAAGCCGAGTATACCCTCTTTGATAATTCATTGCGATTTCTTTCGTATAAGGCTTATATTCTATAACAATCGAACAAGTTTTGCTATGTCGTTACATTAACCAATTTAGTCTAACATATGCACATGTAAAGAGTGTGATAGGCAGAAGATTAATTAATTAACCAAATTAAATAACTAGATTATTTAAATTCTTAATGCAAAAACTAAGAATTTCCCCAAAGATATCATGAGCTGAATCCAGTCTAATCCTGGATGGGAACTCGATCTGCAATGAGACTGACAATACTTGGCTACGTTCACACTTCTCTTGGCATCAGTTTTAGTACCCAGTACTCCGTGCCCGTTCCATGTCATTCTTGTCTGCTCGGCATTCCAGTCCTTCCAATCCCTGTGACAGCCAATACTGGGCGCTAATTCCAATCAACTTACCGCCACTAAATCTATGATTAATGATTTCTCCCCCCTAATTTCGTCAGAAAACAATTTCGACTTCAGTGCTGTTTAGTGAGATTGATTATACATCGGTAGGCACTGATTAAACACAAGGCTATTTGTCATCGGGAGGAGAGAGGGCAAATGAAGAGAGACAAAGTTGAAGAGACTTCGTGTTTCACTGTCCTTTCCCATTTTAAGGCCATTGGGTGGTAGTGTTGGGAAGCTGCGGGAGAAGAGGACGGGGACTTTCTGCCACAATTCGAAGAAGGTTCCCACCGCAATTCTCTGGATACAATTTTATGTGCTTGTGTGCGTCGTTGTAACGTCGTCTTCGAAGGCAGACGTTGTCAAATTCTCGGTTGACTCCATTTTTCTTCAGTCAATTTCGACAACGTAGAATGAAAAGAAAACAACTGCTTTCAGATAAAGGTCGATTGTAGGATGTTCTCCAAAATCACTAAAAGTTCTTTTTTAAAAAAATCTTTAATTTAATTCAAATAATAAAAAATGTTTAACCTAAATTTTATCCAGATTTTCGTTAATCTTGAAATTATATATATACATACATACATATATATACATATATATACACATACATAAATATATATACATATATACATATATATACATACGCATGCACACACACACACACACACACACAAATATATATTTCCAACAATAAGATCATTATTTTAATCTGATGTAGTCCTTTTGAAGGATGAAATGTGTTATATAGAATTTTATATATACATATATTCTAAAGAAGTGATGGATTTCTATTTATTAATCCCACAGATTAGATATATTGCATAACCGTTGTTTTTAGTGGATTCTCATATTTGACTAGAGGCTTCGTTTATTTATTAAACAGCATATTTATTTAAAAATTTCTTGAATATCCTGGCCGGCAGGCGAAAATAACTAAATATACTGTTTAATAAATAAACGGAGCCTCTACTCAAATATTGGGGGTTGGGATTGCGAAGCGTTTTTTGGCCTGTCTGGACAGCCTAGGCATTTAGCATTTTAATTTTCTGCTTAGGTAAGTGTGTGTCTTTTGGTCTTTTCGTTTCTTTTTTAGTTAAGGATTTTTCTTATCTAAGGTTTCTGTTGGTCACACCAACATCTTGGTATTTTGGATGTTATGCAAAGTGGGTATTGAAGTCAACACCCAGAGGCGAGAATCTGTTTCATGCTCAAACGCAATTGTCAGGCATGACGATTGCGTTTGAGCATGAAACAGGCATGAAACAGAAAGAATTGTGCTCCTGGGTATTGACTTCAATGTCCACTTTCATATTTACATATTCTCTATCTCTGGTATTGAGCACTTTAATCCATAAATACAGCATACCTTAAAACTATATTTTATTATATATATATTACCTGGGCAGGAAAACCCAGTGACGCTTGAAACTAACAGTCACTATGGAAGAGTTGATTTTTATGTTCTCTCTCTCTCTCTCTCTCTCTCTCTCTCTCTCTCTCTCTCTCTCTCTCTCTCTCTCACTCACACACACACACACACACACACACACACACACACACACACACACACACGTGTGTGTGTTAATCATGTCACTTTAAGCAAGGCAACAAAACCACTAAGACGCAAGGGGTAGTGAGTGTGAAAAAATTTAAGAAAAAGTAAACATTATTAAGGAGTAATAACAGTAAAAGAACCAAAGATAACAACTGACATAGAATTTAAACTTTTGAAGATCAAAGTTGACTGGAAACCAAGAAGCCAGAAGAGAGGTCCACAAGTGAAAGAGAAGAAAATATTAACATAGAACTTACGGTTACATCTAGCCATTTCAACGGTAAAATCACGAGACCCTGCCGTCAATCTAGTTCTGCGCTTAAATTCATAGAAGCTAGGTATCATTGATGAACGTTCATCAGAACAATTACCATAAGATATTTATAGAAAAGATACAGGGAAGCTTAGGTGGGAAAGTGGCTGAAGAAGATATGCCATGTCGGGACCAATGTAAAATGCAAATTCTTCTTTGGATTTTGTCAAGAATTTCTAAATGTATAGCAGGAGCACCAGACCATATGTGGCAATAATATTCTAAGCATGGACGGATGATAGACTTATAAATTTGTAAGAGAGATTCGGGAAATAAAAAACGTCTCGTATCACAGTGAACCAATTTCCCTGGCAGCAGACCTAGCAATCGATTCGATATAACATTTCCACTTCATGTCCGTAGAAATCATTAACCCGAGAAGGTGCAATGAGACACTCTCCTGGAGGTTAGCATTAGCAATGATGATGAAAGGCAGAATTTTTGTTTTTTTAGACATTTAATAGAGAGCAGTTTAATTTTGGAGGCTTTCAAATTAACAATTCCTTGTCCCGTTGACAAAAAACGTAGGTAATTTTTCTTAGATCAGATGTCAATTTGATATTATTGAACCGATTAAACTTATTATTAAAACAGGAGTAAATAATTGTCATCAACATAGATATCGAGTTGAGAACTAATTTCATCAGGAAGGGCGTTGATGAAAATTAGGAACAGCGTATCTACAAGGATAGGACCCTAGGACACCTGCACTAATACAAAAAGATATAGAAAAGTGAGTTATTAATAATTTCCATATGATTAGTAGTTAGGATGATACAATCTTCGTTACAGTTGGTTCACAAAAAGATACTCGACCTAATATATTGTTAAAATTTTGCTGTCGGATATAATATTAATAGGCAGTTTGGACAAAGGAATCAACTCTATATGGACACGATCTGTTTTTGTTTAATGGCATATCAACTCCTTATGTGTCATTTAAAGCTGAAATTTAATATTCTTGGGAGTTTTGAAGTAATAAAAATGTCATTTTGTTTTCACAATTGGAATACATGGTAGATGATAGCTTGTGTACATATAATTGTTTGTGTGGACATAATTACTAGAGAGGGTGATGTGTGTTTTATGTTGTAATTTTGTTGAAGTTATATTTTGAAATACAGTTTGATTCCTTTAAGTGATTGTAGGATATTATATGGATTAATGTCTTGAAAGACTTTTTTCATGTTAGTGGGTTGATTTTGTTCAGCGGCATATGGGTAATTTAATGCCAAAATCTAAATGTTTTGAACGTAATTGTATGCCTTCAACTACGGATAAAAAGTATTAATGGTGATTTTTACTATAAATAGCTGTTGTTGGTACTTTTATACAAAAATGTATTGCTTGTATTTTTACCATAAAAGTGTATTTTTATACCTTCATAGGGTTTTGCTTGGAGACGATCAACTTTAAGCATCAGTGCGATCTTCAGACCGAGTTAAATAATTAAATAAATATTTAAATAAAAAAATATTCTTTGTCTGTCGTATTTAACGAAACATCCATAAAAAAAGGTTTCCTGCCCAAATATACAATATTGTTCCAAGTCTGCTATACAGGGCACGGTTTCTTTTCCATTAGCAGCTTGGTGATGTAATTCCAAATGGATCTTACTGGTTTTTGGACTGGTTTTCTCATCAAGTGACACTGGTTTACCAGTGACAGGAAGTGCTCAAAATATTTCCAAGCCTCAATGGAGGTATCTCTTTACCTCATACGCACTCCTAATACACAGAATCAAAAGAGGCAATAACTTCGATTTTATACATGATACCTTAATTAGAAAAAGCATATAAATCTTTACACAGGAAATTCTTCGAGGGAATTCTGATAAATATTTTTTCCATTTATAAACACACTTTATTATATCACCAACTTTTATAAAATCCATACTTAAAGAATCTATTCTAGGATAAGTCGACATGCTACAACTGGTGAAACTTTAATTCTTTCACCTTCACATAAAACGTCCCCAAATCAACAACAACCAAAAACCTGGATATAAATGCCTGCCACACACACACACTGCTAAAAATCTTGTGAACGTAAAAAATGGAAAAGATGCATATTCTCTATGTTTGTATTTTATAATATATGTGAATATTACACGCATTATTATTAGATAAAGTTAAGTAAAACACCAGTTTTATCAAAATCATGTTTATTTTTGAATACAGCTGTACTTCTGGACGACAGAAAATGAATATATTGTTTTTGTCAACGGTGTAGCCAGGGACAGCAGTACATACGCTAATTTTATATCTCGTGTATGATGCGACCCCCTTAAAATTAGCTTCAAAATTAGGTCTTCAAAAGTCGCCTGATACTCGAGTATATACGGTAGTCATAATTTAATCTTAACTTATTTAGGTAGAAGACACTATTGTGAGACACGCCATAATGATAGAACTCTTTTAAATTTGGTTCGGTACTCATTACGACAATGCAAGACGAATAAATATGGACATTCCCATACAAGCTACATATGCATATCGGCGCGCACGATATAAGTATGTGTGTTGGTGTAGATGATTAATTTGATTTTTTGCGGCTTGTCAACCTTTTTCAGTTTATTTAAAACCAGAAAATATTTTTAAATTGTAAGAATTTTTGTTTTGGATATAATAATGATTTACTGATTTAATAATTAATTCGTAGCTGGTGGGGTGAAGAAGTGGTTTCATACCTTTCCCCAAGGGCATCTGCGCGTAAGTGAATATAACGAACCTGAATGGAATTGGAACTCAGCTCTCCGATTTCCAATTCCGAGCCGTTATCGATTAAACCACCTGCACATTGAAGCTTACAGCAACTGGTATTCCCAACCAGTCACCGTACTGACGAGGCTCGACGTTGCTTCGGTGATCGTACGAGAGCCGTTATTTCAACGTAATATGACCGTAAGCCTGCTTGTGTGGGAGGCGGGATTTTTGTTGGAGAACTTTCACCTTTGCTAAAGTTCTAATAAACATGCCGACGATTTTTGATGGCGATTCATCAACGCATGTGCATTGATGGGGTGAGGGGTAGGAGTTGCATTATAATTCCTGTGCGGTCTCTGTCAAACCCAGTCAACGGTTCGGTTGTCCTTTATTGCAGTTGCAACTTCTGCCGTCGCGTAACCGCCTTCACAACTGACCATCTCAACCTTCGAAAGCACTAGCGACCCCTAATCCTATCCGCCACCCCATCGGAAAAAACCCTAAGATTAATAATCCATTGTGATTTCCCCGCTATCGACCCTTAATTACAGTCTCCATTCAGCATTTTCTTTTGGTGGGGGATTTGATTCATCTTTTGATCTAGAGCGTCAGTGTTCCTTTTTTTCTTTTTTTTTTTTAAATGTCAGAGCTAAAGGTCAAAGCGGGTAGAATTGCACCAACAGGAATTTTGGCCTCTTGTGTCCAAATAACAACAATAAGAAATGTCAGCCTCCACTCACCTGCCCGTCCCTCGTTTCCTCCAACATCACCAGCTCCTGCTGGGGTCTGGATTGGGCGGTCCCGGTGCTTGATATGGTTGTTATAGAGATATAACTTGATGGCTGGTTTTGTAACGTAATTCGAAGTGGACGCCCCTCTCCCGAATCGCTGGATTGGTGGTTTCCGCCACTCCTCCCACAACACACACACACACACATACACACACACACACACACACACACACACACACACACACACACACACACACACTCTCTTTTTCTCTCTCTCTCATTTTATTTTATTTTACTTTTTATTTCCACTTGTTTTGTTCTAATAATTTTTATTCTGAGTGGGGGGGGGCGGTTCAAGATATTTTTCCCTCTGAAAACCTCAGCTTTAATCTTCATCTATTGTTGGCTGGGACGTTGGTCATTTAAAGCGTTCATCGCAATTCTGTTTTCTCTCTAAAGAGTTTTTTTTGTTTTTCCTATTTAATGACGAATTTGTTGCTTTTCCCTCGTTTATATTAGATGTCTGTCAATGAAATCCTTACTAAGAGCTTTCAGTTTTTTTTCATTTATTTATTTCGTGTCTAGAGGAGGTGGAGAAGGGTCTCCCCCGTAAATATCCGGCAGCGAATGTTTATTCCAAAAGTTACCTTTGATGTCTTTTGACTTGAAAAAAAAAAAAAAAAAAAAAACGTTGGTTGTTATTTTTCGGTTTAAGCATTCCTAAAAAAAAACAAAAAAAAAATAACGAGAGATAGAGAGAGTAAATACCAGAAATATTTTTACAAAAACAGATTTTGATTAATGTTTGGTCTGACATTATCACAAAAAAACACCACAAAAAACCTTTAACCATTTTTAGTTTTTGAGGCGCAGGGGTGGAAGGGATGGATATGAAATCTGTAATAAAAACAAATAGTATTTTAATGACTATTTAAAAAAAAAGCCTTCTAAAAGCCTTTGAAATGGTGACACCAGGTGTGTCAATTAATAGCAACTTTGCTTACAGTAGAGATTTCGTAAAAAATAACATTTTCTATCAACATGAGTTCTCTAAAAAAGAAATTTACTATTGTACTCATGACAATACATTTATGGCTTAATTGGTATAATTACCTGATGTTAATTAAAAAAATGTTGTATAAACATTTTTTAATTAGCATTAGGTAATTTTACCTGACCTTAGTCATGCTTAGCAAATTCTTAAGCTTGAGCTTTATTTCATAATTGAGAAATGTGAAATTTTACTTTAAAATAAAGTTGTCTCACGAACTCACTCGCTTTTGCTTAAAATATGCTTAATTTTTTAAAATGATTTTAGCATTTTTGCGCTTATAAGCGTCATGCCTAAAACAGTGCAATATATAGAATGCAAATAAACCATTTGTTGAATAGAAATGTAATTTAGCATGAAAAAGCTAAGAGTCAATTCAACCTTTGTCAAAACGAACTAAATATTGATCATATTTTAACATCAGCTCATTTTAGCTGAGTCTGATCATGCTTAACAAATTCTCAAATTTGAGCCTTATTTGAGGCTTCATATTTATTGCAGGATTAAAATTTGAGAAGCGTGGAATTTTACTTTAAAACTGTTTTAAAAATCTGAACTTCACTTCATGCTTAAAATATATATTTATATTTAATATTTGGAGTAATCTGTCAAGCTTATAAGGTTTCATGATAAAAAAGAACAAAAAAAAAATCTATAATGCAGACTGCGAAGGGAACATGTATAGAATAGAATATGAAATTTAACATTAACAGTCTATCCTTACTTTCACTGACTTAACTTTAGTGAGCGTTCCAAGAGTTTATAAAATGCATTTCATATTTCGATATTTTGTCCATTCGTCATGAAATGAATGCAATTAATTTAGGTACCTCTACTGATTTGCTAAAAAATTAGAATACCATGATGAAAAAATGCCCCAAACATAATACAAAGTTTTATCGTCAAAATCTTGGTTATTATTAAAAGGAAAAGACCAAAGCAGGAAAAACCAAAGCATTTTTTATTATTATTAAATTAATTTTTTTTATCCTTTTCAGAATTAAATTTTGGTTAAAAATCTTGTTTTTCTTGTGTCAGCAGAGGGAACGACAAATTAGTATAGGAGATTTTTGCGGTGTAAAGCACATTGATTTGGAAATTCTTGCAAAAATCAAATAATTGTGGGAATTTAATGAAATGTTCAGGACATTTCTTCACAAATGAATGAAATTATTTTAGAAATTTTAAAGTTGTTTTTTTTTTTTTACATCTTTTACCACCACCACTTATTTAATTTTAAGAAATTCCGAGAAATTAAATTTTGTGCCAATTAATGTTTATATTAGTTAAAAGCAGAGCACCTTGGAGAAATTAATCATCAATTTTCTTTTGCAAAACAGAAACACAATTTGCCGAAAATCTGCTCTGAATCGTAAATAAAAAATGCAATAAAACTAAGACATCATTTAATTCGAAAAGCTTTTAATTGCTTTTATGAATAAGATATATTATGGATATATTCCTAAGAAAAAATTCGATGAATAATGAATTTTTACAAGAAATGTTTTCATTTTTTTGTTTAAATTTTGATTAGAATAATTTATAAATTTTGGAATCTTTTAAATTTCTGTATTACTTTGTCCCCGGATGTTATTAAGTAAAAAATATATTTACTAATCATAAATTAAAAAAGCTTAATACAAATTATCAAACACCAATATTTTAAAAAGAATTTTGAATTTTTATGTATGAGTATAAACGTGTCGATTTTTGTAAATACGGTTGTTCATGCATGATATCAGAAATTAACAGCGATATATAAAAGTAAATTTAAAACCAAAGTATCTAAAATTCAATAAAACATCAGATTACGGATAATATTTTCCTAAATTTTAAAGATTACTAAGTACTTACAAATTATATAAATAGGCGCTCATGTTATATTCCTCACTCATATTTACAGATATATCTACTGTAGAAAAACATTAGATAAACTTCCGTCTGTCATTCAAGCTGTCAACACCTTAAATAAACAGCTACCGCCCTGTTAAAAATGGATTTGTGCGATATTTTAAACTTAAAGTAATTTTTGTTTCAAATCAGATTAATTAAACTTTAAATCAGCTAATATTCCTCAAATAAAGTTTCGTAAAAGTATATTTTATTTTTGGAAGAAAGAGAATTACATTCTGAGGAAAGATGGCTAAAAATGGCGCTAAAATGAAAAGAATCAGCAATTTCAAAACAGAAAACTCATTTTAATCAATTTAAATTTGTTTTTGAAATACGACAATATATTTTGCTTGTTTGAATATTAAATTTAATCTATTAGCTTGGAAATAAAACTTTCAAAATATTTTTGTGTAATTTTGATAAATATATCTGTTAAAATGATATGTCAGTGTTATTTTCAGTTTCGCCTAATTTAGACGACAATTTATCTAATGCACCACCCTTTTATATATATATATATATATATATATATATATATAAGTGTGTGTGTGTGTGTGTTTAGGCAGCGATTGTTCTTTTAAGTCAAATGATCCTCGAATTAATATTCATACAACAAAAACAACCATCTGTAAAAGAAAATAATATATTTTAAGAACACGCGTCCTCAAAGGTCTATATAAAAACAAAATAAAATAAACACACTGATACGTCACACCTAAGCCTATGTCACAACACTCGCTTTGACTACGTCACTACAATCCCCCGTTCTACGAAACTCACCATTTGTCTCAACCTACCTATCTTGATGATGACTTAAAAAAGTTGAAAAGTTGAACCATATTTCTAACGAAATGAAGATAGGATAATTTTTGACGGAATATCCTCTTTATCTGCGAAGGATTATTCGTCATTTAGAAAAGTCGATCAACAAAATTAACAGACACAAAATGTTTGTTGTTTTAATTACACACACACACACACACACACACACACACATATATATATATATATATATATATATATATATATATATATATATATATATATATAAAAATATACAAATCTCTATATCAGAATAATAGTGGGTAATCAAAAGATCCAATGAAAAAGTGACTTCTTCAGACTAATAGTGATTTTATAAAACAGAATCTATCGATAAAACTATTATTGATTCATTCTAAGGACGAAGCAAAATTTTCTTATCATTCCAGTATGTATTGTTTAATATACTTGCGTACATATATACAGCGATCTCACATAAAGTACAAAATTGTTCCTGGCTAACTCATTCCAACAAGTTTAATACGTTCGTGCGCTTTGATACTTAGTGGTTTGGGCATCTATCGATAATAATATATAAAATTATATTTGTTTTTTGTATGTATAAAAATGAATAAAACAAAAACTCAAGAAGTGTTTTTTTTTTCTTCTCTATCATTACGGTTAATGCCAAGTCAGTGTTATTCGGTACGAACGTTTACAAAAAAAAATTGCTACGTCCGCATTATGTATGAATCCTATAGAGATTACGAAGCGCATTCAAAATTTCTTTAATTCATTTTGAGGTCTAAATCAAGAATATTAATTTTATAATGTAATTTTCCCTGCTGTATTCAAGCGAATTAATGTTAAGACAATTATTTTAAAGTGTGAAACATTACAGTGAAAATGCAAAACACAATACGTGAAAACAAGAGAAAAACCCCCCAAAAATAATCTTAAAAATCATACCCGGGAAAATGCACGGGAGGTAAGGCTGGGTGGCGACAAAAAAACAAAACAAAACAAAAAACAAATAAAACAAAACAAAAACAACCCTTAGCGTAAAAAAATAGAAGACATCGATATTCAGAGAACTTAAAACGATTACTTGCTTACTTGTTTTAATCCATCATTTTTACTTTGAATTATTGTCACGTTACGCAGTCAAGTGACGTAAACAATAGTCAGTGCATTATTTAAAAAGATTAACCGTAAATAATCAACACTACCTTTTTATAACCATCTGTCACACATTATTGTCAACTAAGACTGTTTTTACATTGTAGTGAAGTACTCGTTTTAATTAACGTGGTTAATCGAAATAAGTGTTGTGTAATTTGTTGCGATTAAAAAGTTAACTATTGACGACTTCTATCTTCCAATATTAACTTCAGAGATATGGTTTGGTGTAAAAAAAAGATTTAATTTGTTTTTCACAGTAATCTTCATTGGTTCATTCTTAATCATTAAAAAACACCGATATTTAGAGAACTTAAAACGATTACTTGGCTACTTATTGTGGTGCATCATTTTACTTATAATTAATGCTACATGACGCAAACAGTAGTGAAGTGTATCATTTAAACAAATTACCTGTAAATAACAGTGTCTTTTTATACCCATCTGTTACTTATATTATTATCAACTAAGACTGATTTTACATTTACATAAGTAGCGAAGTAATCATTTTAAGTAACGCGGCAAATTGAAATAAGTGTTGTGTAATTTGTTGTGATAAAACAACAGGTGTCGGATTATAAATTAAATAAATTTAAGATATTGTCAAGTATAAAATACAAAATAAATTTTTTTGAATTTAATGTATTTTTCATTTCAGGGATTTTATATTGAATATTTATTATCATTTTTTTTGTAAACGATATCCGGAAAAAGTCATGGGAAAAAAAAACTAGACACGTTAGGAAAAAGTTAGAGGAAGAAACAATGTAACATCGACATGTGGCGAGGAAAAAATGTCACATCGAAAATAAAATTTTCATTTAAAATAGGTCATATTTTTTTAATAAAATTAAATTTATTTCATATATCTTAATAAAGTCATATAATGAAGTGAGTAATATATGAATAAACTAGTTTGCAAAAATATTACATATGATACGATTACTTTATATTAAACAATTTATTTTATTAAAATAATCTATTACAATAAACTAAATATGGCTTTTATTTGAACAATTATTTATTTCATTAAAAATATTTGATGGTTTAATGGAAATATTTTCTCTGATTTTTTTACATGCAGGGGTCGACATTTCATTTCCGTTTATATATATATATATATATATATATATATTCGTATGCATCTATGAAATAATATATTATACGTGTACAACAATAATGATACGAGTACACACACACACACACACACATATATATATATATATAGTCGTATGCATCTATGAAATAATATATTACGTGTACAACAATAATGATACGAGTACACACACATATATATATATTAGGAAATGGATTAAATCCGGCAGAATTTTTATTTATTTGTCCAAAGGTTATTTTATAAATAGATACTCATATACGAACCTGTGCCTTTAGAGAAAACCGTCCTTAGATCCTATCGGAGGATGCATATTTTTCTAACAAGATTTCTCGAAATATTCAGGCCGGTAGATGTAAATAAATATGCTGTTTAATAAATAAATAAAAGCAGAACATCTATTCAAATATGTATATTAATTTATAAAATAACTTTTTAACAAATATTTTATATATATAAGCAAATATATGGATATAGATCCGACAATATGAAGAAAAATATACTGAAAAAACAAACAAAAATCCTAATATGCGATTATGCTGTTTTAATGTTTAATGTCAACGTCGGACGATTCGGTCTAATAGACCATCTTCAGGACATATTCATAAAACATAATTAACATAGATCATATACAATTCAACATAAAAAAAGACGATGGACATAAAAGCAATACCAATCCAAACAGATAACTGAAATCATTTTATAAGATCAGCGTTCCGTTTAAATCTTGCATGACACGCGCTCACATATATCTTTCTCTCTCTCTCACAAACACACGTACGTACATATATATATATATATATATATATATATATATATATATATATATACATTGTATTTGTGTTTAATGTGTGAAAAATATTTTGTTTTCTTTATATACATGTACTTGGGTAGCAAATATATATTTCGGTGTTTATAAATTTTATGATATGTGTGTATTCACATGCAAATATGTATCCAAAATAAATAAACACTTGTAATTAAGCACACACACACATTCTATTTTTCGTTCCCCAAGTCCTATTTAAATGCATAACCTCATCAGCTAGTTTCGGAAGATGTTTGATGTAATATATTCTGTAATAAGGAGTTTCGTTATTCAATAATAAAATAATTAACAACGAAATTAATTGATATATTCACTAGATTATCTGGCAATGTTTACTGAATTAATTTCAGCCTTTGTAGGTAATCAATGCTGTTATCTATTCGAACAACCGTTACAAAACAAATGGAAATCGTTATGCACTAAAAGTATTACATTTTGAAATTTTCTTATCTTGATTTAGATTAATGGTCTTTCTTAAGAATAAGTGTTGGATAATGAAATTTGAAGACTTTCAATTTCAAACTGTTTAATGTGTTTTTATTTTCAATTGATTGATTTGATTTTTTACAGTTTATCAACCCTTTCCAGGTTATTTAAAACCAGAAAATATTTTTAAATTATGAGATTTTTTTTTTAAAGATTATAGTCTCATTAATTAATGAGAATTGGCACTCAGCTCTTGGATTTCTATTTCTGAGCTGTTATCTATTACACATTACGCACATTCAAGCTTACAATATCTGTTATTTCCAAGTGGTCACCCATCAAGTAACTGACCAGGTTCGACGTTGTTTAACTTCGGTGATCGGATGAGAACCTGTGTTTCAACGTGACACAAGGAATCGGCAATTTAACATGAAACGGTTAAATCTCAACAACAAAGTAATTCGTATAAATTATAAATTTTCAGCACACGGTATATACACGGCCGGAAAATGTTGTTAATTCTATTTATTATAAATAGAGCATTTACTTAAATATTTGTATCTATAACAATAACGTATAAACAATATATATATATATATATATATATATATATATATATATTGCTATTTTTAGTGGCTACCCCTATTTGAATAGTCGCTATATTTATTTATTAAATAGTATAATTAATTTAGTCCACTGACCTAATATTCGAGAAATCAAAGGAAAATATATGCTCTCCGGCTAGATTTGAACTTGTGTCCCCCTTGGCAGGAAAAACCGTCGTTAGATCCGACGTGGTTTAGACCATCTCGGCTATGGAGTGCGTCGACGGCCAAGCAAAATTGAACCGTACTATATAAACGGAAATCTTTCATCGTCACCGCACACCGTAACCGTGTGAGTCTAAATCACGTCTAACAAAGGTTTAATCTGCCAAAGTGCACGCAGTTACGAATCCTGACGAAGAGCTCATATTTTTCTCTAATAAGATTTCTCGAATATTCAGGCCAGTAGACGAAATTAAATAAATATACTGTTTAATAAATAAACGGAGCCTCCAATCAAGTATGAGTATCCACTAAAATAACGTTTAAGTAATAACATCTGTTGGATTTATAGAGAAAAATCCATCTCTTCTTTAGAAATTGCTTCATATATATATATATATATATATATATATATATAAAGCAATTTCTCGTTTCCTAATGATTATGTTTAACATAAGCATCAATCTATATATCGCCATAAATATTTCATTTAGTGGGTACATGTGTTTAAGTAGATTTCACTGCTTTTTAAACAGTGAAATTAATGCCTGCTAGCCTAGAGACCGAAAGTCTTATTAACGAAAATGTGTCTCCGGTTAAGAGGTACATTTTGACTTCTTGGCCGGTAGATATTAATTTCAATGTTCAATAGAAAAACCGACGTGTTCCCATATACGTGTTCTCACTAAATCAAAAGGTTTATAGTCATAAGAAATAATTTCGGATTGAATAATAAATAAAACTGCCTAAAATTAATAACTATCTATCTATCTATCTATCTATCTATCTACTTACCTGCCTACCTGTCTGTCTGTCTGTCCGATTGCTTGTCTATCTATCTACCTGTATGTCTGTCTACATGTACACCTAATTTTAATGAATTAACTTTGAGAGAAAATACATAAAAGATAGAAAATACCAGAACTTCTACCGTTTTGTCTGTTTTTCCCTCAATCTCAGGCGAAGCTTTAGTAAAAGCGAAACATGTTAGATTGATGGATCTTTCCTATTTGTTTTTTTTTTATTTTATCATATATAAGAAAGAACACATCGTATTTTCGAGGTCGAAGTTAATAAAATTTCTATTATGTCAGATGCTTTTCGTACTTATTTATAATAGAATATGTCAAATTAAAAAAAAAATGAATATATATATAAAGAGAGCCATTTAAAAGGGCGAAGAATATTTTAGAGCATCTTTAAATTTCAAATTTGCAAACTTAACGATATTTTCATCCACTTCTGTTTATAATTTGCAAAATAAAATCTCTACATTTACCTTGATAAAGTTTCTCAAGAGAAGAAACGCATTCGCAAAGAAAAGATTTTTCTTCATTCTTTGATTTTATTGTCTGTACAAATGTATTTTATTTATATCTACATTTTTACGCACACACACACACACACACACACACACTATATATATATATATATATATATATATATATATATATATATATATATATACACGAGCACTTTAAAGGGAAAAGCGAAAAATTGTAAACAATTCAAAAGCTCTTCTATGAATTGAGCACTCTGAGTCCCTTGCGTAAAAATTCACCTTCCTCTCTGCCGGGAGCTGATAGCTCAGGGGGAAAATCTCCGACTGATGCCAGATCGGTTGGGTTTCGATCCTGGCTTGAGGAAATCTGATGTCTAGCAACACCGATGCGCTGTGATACAGCGAGACAGTCTCTCTGTGGATCTCTCTCTCTCTCACTCACACACACACACACACACACACACACACACACACACACACACCTATCTATATATATAGCTATAATCTTATAAGTGCGCATATATAATTTGAAAAATATGAATTTAAGCGCAGTTTACAGTTGAGTCGGCTAGATGTAATTGTAAGTTATAAGCCAACGAGTGAGTCAGTCGTTCACTTTTAAACCGACTGCTCGGTTGAACTCTCTTCCTACGGACGGGAGGAAACCGAAGGAGACTCCGCCTTTTGGCGGAGCCTCCTTCGGGGAGGTAAAACCGGCCCTGAACCCGTTTATACGGGTTCAATGGGAATATTTTTGGCCGAGCATACGTTAAAAAGGCCCCAATGTGCCACATGACACCCTCGTGGGGGGGGGTGACTGAATCTCGTCAGTCAACCCAGTACTTTCTGAGCGACTGTTCGGTTGTACTCTCTTCCTACGGACGGGAGGAACCCGACGGAGGCTCCATGAAGGGCAGAGTCTCCTTCGGGAGGTAAACCGGCCTGAACCCGTTTATACGGGTTCAATGGAGCTATATTTTTTTGGCCGAGCCCACGGGCTCGGAATGCCCACGTTAAAAAGGCCTTGTGCCACGTGTGTGTGTGTGTGGGGGGTGACTCAATATCGTAAGTTATAAGCCAACAGTTTCTCGCACGTCTCGCTTGCGGGACACTCTTCCGGCTGCATTACCTTTAACCAACTTTGATTATCAAAAATTTAAATACAATGTCAATCGCTTTCTGCTGTCCTCCTGGTTACTCTTCTTTTGTTTCCTCATTAATATTTCTGTTTTCTAATTCTTCCACACCCAGTAACACCTTGTGTCTTAGTGGCTTTACTGCCTTGCTTGGGTGAACTCACTTAAAAAAAAAGTATGCAAGAATTTCTTAATGATATAATGTTCTTAGCGAACATACCGTTGTAAATGAAATCCTTATATATTGTCACATGCACAAAGAAACAAATATATCCTGTCCCTCTCGAGTCATGATTGACGAGGCGGAAGATTTTCCACAGTAATTTACCGTTTCTTTCTGCAGTAGGCTGGTTACCAACCAAGGTTATAGGGCCTAGGGGGAAAAACAATTAATGTAAAGTATCTGTTATGAAGATTGAGATACCGTACTTTTGTTTTCGTTCGTGCCTGATTACGGTAGCTCCTTTACCCTGGGCCTACTTCCACAGTCCTCGAAAAAGAAGGATATGAGAAAAATGAAATAATAAGTCATTTTCAATGCAACATGCATAAACGAAGGAATGTTGCCTAAATATATATACATATATATATATATATACACTCACGTTAGAGGAAACTATATATATATATATATATATATATATATATATATATATTCAACTAAAAGTACATGAAGTAATATATATATATATATATATATATATATATATATATATATATATATATATATATATATATATATATATATATATATATATATATATATATATATATATATATATATATATATATATATATATATATATATATATATATATATATATATATATATATATATATATATATATATATATATATATAT
>CAHIKZ030000500.1:67500-112500 GCA_903632075.3 Acanthosepion pharaonis
AATCTGACTCGTTAGTCATTTTATCTAAAGATACATGATCGCCTAAGCGTGTATCACGCATGGCACATAACTGAATGATTCATTATTTAAGCATACAGCAAATACACCAACATACATTTCTTTCTTTAATTTATGGATCTGACTAAGCCTAGAAAGGCGAAACGTGTAATCAAATCTAGTTTCAATGCAAAGTTTTTCATTCATTTGTCACATTTCTTCAATATATATATATATATATATATAACTACTTATTGACGTTCTACGATTTCACATACTAACTGTTGCAACAAAATTTCCTATCTTGCGTTTGAGTCGCGCGCATTCTCATCAGATTACTTTATATAGCGATATACTAAGCGTAGCTTAAATTTGGTACAAAACCGAAGCCCGGAGCCCACAATGCAATTTGTAATTGACCTATATATGTGTGTGAAAATATATGGAAAATGGGAAAGAACTCGTTAGGTAAATAATCCAAAGTTCTTTAGTATTTTTGTTATTATTTTTAAAAAATAGTGCTCGATACAAAAGTAGAGATTCCAAAAAAAATTCGCTTAAAGATGGAACAGAGCTTATTTTAATTCAATTTAATTCAAATAATTATATTGAAGTTTTTGGCTCTTGTTTTGAAACATGAGACCTCTTATGTAGCGTGTTGGAATCATATTTTTACATAAATAATTATATATATATATATGAGAGAGAGAGAGAGATACGAATTGTGATGAATACAGATCAAATCTGGATCGGAATCCGACATAATGATAGGATAAAGAACAAATAGTACACGTTTAAAAATCTAACGTTTCATTTTTATTATTTTCTGATGAAGCTTTAAAGAAAAAGTGAAACATGTTAAATTTATAAATGTTTCCTATTTGCTCTTTATCGTATCATATATATATATATATATGTTCATACCGCAGACTAATAAATTATGTTTGAATAAATTACTGAAAAATACACATCTGTGATTGTATATTCATGCAAAAATGATTTCATACAACAGCGATATATGCCACAGAGACATACATGTATCTTCCTTCCTTTGCGTGAACGTTTATTTATGTTTGTTTTATATATATATATATATATATATATATATATATATATATATATATATTAACGTAATGTTAACTGATTGTGGTCGCAACATTTAATGAAGTTTTTTCTTTTTAGGAGTTACTGACTGGGGATTATGTGAACGCAGTTTGAAAAAGTTTGTATTCGGACTTTTAAAAATCTGAAAAAAAATGTAGAATCTCTCTCTCTCTCTCTCTCTCTCTCAACTCAGTCAGCTATCACTTCTTTCTCTATCGTTCCTCTTCGTCTCAAGATTGTTACGTGCTAGATATTATTTCCGATAATATAAACAAGCCTATCTCCCTACACCCGTTTACAAATATATTTATGTTCGGTGACTTTAATGTCCACCTTTCCTTGTGGTTTAAACACTCTGTCACTGACCTCACTAGCATTCAAACCCTTAATTTCTCAATCACTCAAGCAATTGGTTGACTTCTCCACGCGTTTCCCTAGTAATCCTGACGGACACGCTCCTCTTGTTAATCTTTTTTTTTACCTCTATCCCTGACTTTAGTCGTACTACGCAGCTCTGCCCTCTTGGCAACTCTGATCATACAGTTATGTTTGTAAACATCTCCTTCCGTTTTCCCGTCATCCAAGAACCTCCTACCAACAGAATACCTTTCTGTTATCAACGACCAGACTGGGACTCGTTCCGTGATTTCCTTCGTGACATCCTTTAGAATGAAATTTTTAATCATCCTGTTCAGAAATGGACGTTTGAGATCTCCTCTTAGGTGAAGGCCATCATCGATGCTTTCATTCCAGCAAGGAAATACAAAGTTAAACAGCGTTCATCTCCTTGGTCCTCACTTGCATGCTCGGCCGCTATTGCCCATAGGAATCACTTCTTCCGGCTGTACCAGATGGACACCTCTGATTGAAACAGGCATCTCTTTTTCACTGCTCGCAACGAGTTCAAGCGTGTCTCAATGAGGTTACTGTTTGCTGATAGAATGAAACAACGTATAGAAACTCATGTTCGGTTCTAGAGATTATTGGCGGCTCCGCAACAGTGTGCCGAACAATAGCAAATCATCAATCCCTTTTCTGTTCAATCATTTGGAAGTTGAATGCTTTGCTCGGAAATTATCTTCCAACTCAACGCACGACTCATTTGGAGCACCCACACCTGATTTCCCCTTAGAACTGAGGATCTCGAGCTAGCTCCAGTTCTCTTCAAACTCTACAACTATTGCGTCGCTGTTTCCTGCTTTCCAGCGAGTTGGGAGTCCTCGTCTGTAGTTCCTGTTTTCAGGACCCTGGAGAACCTTCCGACCTCTCCAACTATCGCCCTATTAGTCTCCTACCGCTTTTCGGTAAAGTACTCGAGGCTTTAATCAATGCTGAAGTGGTTAAGCATCTTTCATGACCTATTCTCTGACAAACAATATGTTTTCCATTTTGCCCAGTCTACCGTTAATGTGCTTACGGCCATCACTGAATATGGATATCAATCTGTTGTTAATAACGGCGAAGCTCGAGCTGTAGCTCTAGATATCTCCGAGGCGTTTGACAGGGATTGGCATGCTGGTCTTCTACGCAAGCTTCAGGGCTACGGTATTACAGGACGATTGTTTGATTTAATCCAATCATTCCTATCAAATCGGGAAATAAAGTTCGTTCGCTTCCAGATCCTTTCACACGAACGCGGCTGTTCCCCAAGACTTTATCCTGGGTCCTACGCTGTTTCTGATCTTCATCAATGATCTTCCTGATGTCATCAGTTCCCAAGTAGGCATTTATGCAGATGACACTACCATTTACTCCTATCTCAGTAGCAAACACGTTAGAGTTGGCAAAGTTAAGCTGGCCGCTGCTCTTGAAAAGAACCTCAAGTCAATGGATAAATGGGGCAGAAAATGGCTTGTAAACGTGAATGCCTCCAAAACTAAACTGCTCTCATTTAAGCACCATAGAAAACTTCCCTGTCCGCCATCATAATGGCTGATGTTCGACTCTTGGAGGGCATAACTTTGCACCTTCTTGGCCTCAGGCTTTCAACTGACTTGAAGTGGAACAATTTCATTGAATCAATACCTGCATCTACCGCAAGAAAAATTGGTTCATTGTGTCGTGTCAGAAGGTTTTTTTTTCTCGTCAGAGTCCATTTTGCACATTTACCAATCTATTTATTATTCGGCCGTGCATTGAATACTGTTGCCATATACGGTCTGGTGCTTCTCCTATTCATCTCTTGATTCTTGACAAAATGCAAAGAAGGATTTGCAATGTAATAGAGCCTGCCTTGGCATCTCGACTTCAGTCACTTTCTCACTGGCGTGAAGTGGCTCTCCTCTGTATTTTCTACAAATATTTTTCATGACAACTGCTTTGACGATCTTTTTTCCTTGGCCCCCCTCAGTACATGAATTTAAGCTTGCTACTACACTCGCATCTAGGTCCCACTGTTACTGTTGAAATAGTTAAATTTAGCTGCCACTTCTACTCCAACATTTTATTTTCTCGCGCTTCCCAACAGTAGGACACCCTCCTTTTTACTTGCTTCCCTGAAAACTACAATCTTCAAAAATTAAAATGCAACGTCAACCTCCATCCTCTGTTGACTTGAAACTCTTTGATCTTTTTCCTTTTCTCGGTTCCTCCTTATACTCAGTCTTTTCTCTCACTTTCACTCTCTGTAAGCTCCTGCGTACTAGTGACACTCGTGCCTTGTTTGTGATTAACTTGATTTAAAAAAAGTAAGCTTATAAAATTGTATACATTTATATACTGTTTAAATACCACTCCAATATCGTCTTCAAATTCACATATACAGGTACAAAAATACATAGATTTTTATATATAGTTTTATATCGATCAATATTTGATAACGCCATAAAGCTATTTATACACCGAACCCATCTCATTTTTTTTTTTGCATCTATCTTAATTCATATATTTCTTATTTCATATCTGTCACGCACTCAATTCATATCTATCTATCTATCTATCTATCTATCTATCTATCTATATATATATATGTATATATAAGTCTTAATTAATATCTATCTGTAACACTCTTAATTCATATCTGACACCCTATCAATTAATATCCATCTATCTATATATCTGTCTTAATTCATATCTATCTCTATCTTAATTTATATCTATCACACTCTCCATTCAAATCTATCTATCTATAATATGCATTGTGATTTAAATTTGTATATCAACGTGTGTTATTCACGATGTTTAATATGCAAGTTTGTGTCCCGTGCGCATATAAGTATATATATAAGTAATATATTTCTATTCCAGGTACCTACAACACACACGTACTTAATGAGTACTAGCGCACCGACTTATCCATAAGGAGTTACGTGTGTACGTGTTAAAAAAAGAAAGAAAGAAAAAATCTACATATGTGTATACGTCTCCGTCCCTCCTAGATATACATTGAACACTCGAGTGCTTGTCTATTTGCGTCATATCCCCGAAAAATTAAAGGAAAAGAAAGAAAAAAGAAAGGAGTTTGGAGAGTGGGGGGTACTGCATCAGGTTCTGCTAAGTGTTTGTTTACGGGGTTTCATCTGCGCAACTCATTCGTTTCATAGAGTCATCGTTTCTCTTTGATGTCCCTGGCATTTTCCGTGCGGTGATTTCTAAAACAAGTTAGACACGCATCTTTACCTGATGATGAGCGGGAAGCGGATAATATCAAAAGATGATGATGAGTGGTACGACTCGAATAAATAAACACCTTCGAATTCGTGTAAACAGCAACTCACATCATGAAACTGAGAGTCGCACTGGTGCAATTATGATAAATAATGCAGAAATATGCATTCATGTTTTTGTGTTACAAACAACACGTACACTTGCGTATAAATATGTTTGACATGCATCTAAATGCAGATGCTTGTATGCGCGCCTGTGTGTGGGTAGGTAGGGTTTCATTGAAAAAATTTCGCACAAAATAAAAGAATTTAAAAAATGATATTTTGAATTGCGCATGAGCTGTCAAATTTCGATATTTTAAACACGTCGATATATCCCGTTTTTTATATATATTTAAATCTCTCTCTCTCTCTCTCTCTCTCTATATATATATATATATATATATATATATATATATATATATATATATACACGCACACACTAAAATAGACTGCCCATAAAAACGTTGCCTCCCTTCCTTGTAAATGATACAAAAAATGAAATAATATTTTCAATTTTATTATTAATTACACATTTTAATTTGTATTTGCAATACAAGTAATTGTAATAATTATTTTACTCATACTGTACAAGATTACGCAGATCAAACGCAATATTAAATTAATAGTATTCTTATTTTTATTATACATACTTGTTTCTTCCTCACAGTTATTTCAAAATACCTAACGGCGGCAAACCAGCGTGCATCTGTTTATTTATTTATTTACCATCAAGTCATTTCCAGCTATACTGATTATGTTTTACAATGGCACGGCGCTTTCACCTATAAAGTACTTGCCAAACATCCGAGATATTTGTTTATAAATAAAGTTCTAATGCTGTGTAGTAAACTGTATAAATAAATGTTGTGTTATGAGTATTAACATTTATTTAATAAAGTTGTTATAGTGTATTATGAATGTTTATTCTTTTTCACATACATTATAGTTGAAATATATTGTGAAAGTGTTTGTTTATATACGCAGATTGATATAAGAATGTGTTCCGAAAACAAGTATTGCATTTCTTATTAAAATTCCGTAAAAACAGAAAAACGACCTAGCACACACACACACATACAAGATTAAGTTTTTATATATATATATATATATATATATATATATATATATATATATATATATATACATTTTCAAATGTAACCAGGGTAAGTTTAATATCATGCCGATATATCAAACAGACAATTACTCGTATCTACAAATACAGGAAAAAAACTTTATAAACAAATTTAAACCCGAACTAAATAGATCATAACCCCCCCCCGACAAAAAACACACAACATGCACACAAGGTGACCAAATACAATGATCAAATCACCCACATACATGAACGCACGCTCATATACGGGAGACACGAGGATATGTATGCACACATTTATATATATATATATATATATATATATATATATATACATATATACACACGCATGTTGACAAAACAGAGGAACTACTCACGAGCACGCACCCAAACTCCCACACAATTTAGGAAGTACGTGTGTATGTAGGTACGTATGTGTGTGTATGTATGTGTATATGTGTATGTGTATACTGGTTCCATGTAGCTTGGAAAGTATGTGTGTATATATATATGTGTGTGTGTGTGTGTGTGTGTATGTACTGATTCCTTGTGGTGGGATGGTGTATATGTGCGTATGTGTGTGTATGCGTGTATATGTACAAATGAGTTTACTAATTCCTCGTAGTAAGACAATATATGTATGGAGGGGGAATATACGCACGCATATATACATGCATGCTGACAGAAACACACAAAAATGGAAACAGATCGAAGAACACATAGGGGTCAGTAAAACATTAAAAGATAAAATGCCGATAAGCAATTCATAATTTCGCTTGGACCAACTTTAATTGTTTTATGACCCTTCGCGCAGAACTCTTCATTGCCAATTCAAGAAAGAAATTCGGATTACTAACACAGAAAATGTCTCATATCGAGAAATATTTAACATTGAAAAACAAAAGAAAAAATTAATTATTTTTAATAATATGGGGAAATCTCCACTTTTTTTACCTGAAGACGGTCACGAGACCAGAAACACGTGTAGTACAATTATGTAAAAAAAAAAGCATAATATTTTTCTAAATAAATCTACATTACAACCAAAAACGTTTGCGGCACCTCTCTTCTCTTCTTTTTAATATACATACTTTTCTCTCGTTGGAACCACTACAACCTCTTTCTTTTATTTATATATATATATATATATATATATATATATATATATATATATATATATATATATATATATATATATATATATATATATAAATTAATTTATTTAGTTTAGAATAGTCCTCAATAGGACGCAGAAAGCACTGGACGGCTGTTTCATCCTATTTTTGGTACTCATCAGCAACAATACACAAAACACTGAGCATGTGTCATACCGTAACGGTCCGGGTTCGATTCTCGTTAGTGGATGCGCACTTTTGATTTGTCACCAAAATAGGACGAAACGGCCGTCCAGTGCTTTCTGCATTCTGTTGAGGATTTCTCAATACTCGATGAATTATGATTATTCAAAACCCTCTTAATTTCTCTCTCTCTCTCTCTCTCTCTCTCTCCTCTCTCTCTCTCCCTCTCTCTCTCTCTATATATATATATATCAAATGTATGGTGCAGTTCAATTTATATTACAATGAATCATTCATACAAAAAATAAATTAGTAAAGTTAATGATATAAAATGGCGAAATCCTTTCGCTAACAAAATTTTTAAAGATGCATAAACCTACCAATCACTCGATGAAAGTTATGATCCTTTTTTTTTTAATTATAAGCTGTATAAAGTTTTCCTTTAATACGCAAGTACTTTCGACTGTACATTCAGTCATCTTCAGACATGGAAATTATTTTGTTTTTGGTATAATTCAGGTAGCATCCGAGACAAAAAAATATAATGCGAATTGAAATATTTTTTTTGAAATGTGTTATTGATAACGGATACAAACGTTTGGAGCATGCAGTCGCAACGCTAAGGTTGAATTTTTTTGAAAATTTAAGTGAGTGCGTTTTTTACTAATATGTAACTGATCCGAGGTGCTAAATTTTCAGTATAACAACTGAGACACTACTCTATTTATTGAACTATTTACTTCATGCCACATTGACAGATAAACTACTACATAAAAAAAATCTCAAATTGCCATATTAGTAAAAAATAGTGATCTGCAAGGGATAGGAACGTTTGGAGAGCCGTGATCGTCTATGTCCTGAAGAGACGTTGCACATAGAAGACATGAAAAGAGAGTTGATATACTCTTCTATTATAAATTCATTTTTTCTTTTTCAATATTAAATAAATTGGCGTTTTAATAATTGGCTGAAAATTGGTCTTTTATAATACAATCTCTCCTTAAATGAGAAAGTAACACTGTAACTACAAAGTTAATTAATAAATACATTTCAAAGATAATATTTAATAACCTTCTTAATTGTTTGAAATACTTCTTATTTTGGGGCCAAAATTAATAGGAAATAAATTATTAAAAAAATGTTAATGTTCTGACGCAAAAAAAGAAAATATTTGCTGACTCATTCTTCCTTTTTTTTTTTTTCTTTTCTTTTTCTTTTTTTTTTTTTCGGGGAACGGTTTGATAATTCGCAAACGCCCAAATGTGAAAGAATTTCTTTTATCTGGTAAACAAACTGAGATGACCCGCCACAAAACAGAAGTGTTTACGGGTTGTGCTCTCAACAGAGGAAAAAATGTTTAGGAAAGAGTAATTTAGTTTCATTTATTACGTAATGATTATACGAAATTTGAAAGCAAGTCAAAGATCAAAAAGGAAGAATTATAAATTTAAATTGAAAAATCAAATTAAAATTTAAAAACACAGTAGAACGTTTGGAAAATTGAAAGGAGAAAAATTTGAAAATCAACAAAAAAATAGATGATAAAATTTAAAATAACAATTAATGCCTGACCAAAATGAGATGGAATTGAAATAACAGAAAAATTAGAAATTTTGTCGGGATATGTGAGATGAGGAATTATAATTACAATTATTTCCATCTTCGTTGTTATATTCACACCGTTTTGTCCACCGTACCCCGACCTTCTTCGGGCGTCTGTCTTCTCTTAAAATGTCGAACCGAAACCTTCATTAAGTCCTCAGGGGTCCTCGTTCTGCTTTCCATACTTAAGGGAGATAACTGGTGCCAGTTAATAAACACCACGTTTATATCGCTTGTTCGTTTCTTCCACTGAACTAGTGTATGTGAAATTTTATCACTTCCCAACCCAGAGATTAAAATCACAAATTGCAGGAAACCCGATATATATTTTAATTAAGGCTTTAATATATATATATTAAAAAATTAGGAGATCATCCAATCATGCTACTTTGATTTCAACCTTTCGGTATCGTCAGGTGTTATAGGCCAAATCTTTTAATACAACTGCTTCCTTATCTAATTCATTTCTAATAACTGTTTTTTATATATATATATATATATATATATATATATATATATATATATATATATATATATATATATATATATATATATATATATATAATTATTTAATGAAAAACAGACCACTTTAAGGTACCATTACAATAATTTATTTCACCAAAATCCTTTTTAAAGGATTTCGGATCATCAGGTAACACTTCCAACAATGTTACCTGATGATCCGAAATTCTTTAAAAAGGATTTTGGTGAAATAAATTATTGTAATGGTACCTTAAAGTGGTCTGTTTTTCATTAAATATTAGCTCTGTTCTTCACATTGAGCTCTCAGGATTTCATCCTCCTTGGATTTACCAATTCGGTTTACCAAGTTCTTCATAACTTATATATATATATATATAGTGGGGGGAAACAAATATTCCTCCCCATACACATTTTTAATTTATTGTATTTTCAACTAATAAATAAACATACTTTTCATATAATTAACTGTACACGGATGCATAATAACTAGATATGCATAGAAAACAAAAAAATATGATATAATAGAAATAAATCACATTTATCCATTTTAATGGGTGAAAAATGTATTCGGACAATACAAAAAAGAATATATAATTTTCCTTTAATACTTTGTAGGATAGCCATTATTCACTTCTACAGCAACCAAGATCTCAATGATTTGTAAATTTATTTGGTATTTTGTCCCATTCTTCTTCGCATATGGTCCGGGATGTTGGAGCTCTCGATTGGATTTTAATTTTCAAATAACACCACAGATTCTCGATTAGGTTTAAATCTGTGGGCTGAATTGGTCATTTCAGGTTATTTACATTTTCAGCAAACCATTTCTTCGTAGAATTTGCAGTGTGCTTGGGATCATTATCTTGCTGAAAGATCTAATCAGGAGGAAGTTCAAGATTTTCAACTGAAATCATTAAATTTGCTGCCAAAATATTTTGATATGCTACAGCATTCATTCTATCGGATATTGCTGCTATGTTGCCAGTATCTTTTGCAGAAAAAAAAACATCCCCAAACCATGATTTCTAGAATTACGTCCAAACAACTCAATTTTAGTTTCGTCTGTCCATAATACACTTTCACAATACAATTTTTCCTTATCCCTATGTTCTTGAATGAACTTCAACCTGGCATCACTTTCTTTTCAATAGCAGTGGAGTTTCCCGAGGTGAGCGTGACTTTAGATTGTTCCTATGAATTTCATTCTTATTGTTCGTTTCGTGACAGATTCTTGATGAAAGCAAATATTCCTGCATCTCTTATCGAGTAACCACTGGATTTTGTTTAATTTGACGCATTAATTTCCTCGAAGATCTTGAAGAAATCTTCCGTGGAGCACCTGTTCTTTGGTTTTCAACAGTTTTGAGCTTTTATACCTTGCAATGAATGAACTAATGGTAGTAAATGGGATATTCAGGTTATCTGAGATTTTCCTGTAACTTTTATCTACTTTCCAGAGCTTAACAATCAGTTCTTTTTGCGAATTTGTCAATTCCTTACCTCTTGCCATGATGATAATCTTCTTGAACAAATATCAGCTACAGAGTGTTCTGTTTGTATTTTTAGGCTAAAAATAACTACTGATAACATTAGTGGAACATTCTAGAATATTCCACTTGAATAATCTAGAGTATTAAAGCATTTTAAAAGTTTTCAAATTGGAAATTTGCATTGTACGAATAATTTTTTTACCCATTAAAATGGATAAATGAGATTTATTACTGTTAAATCAAAATTCTTTGTTTTCTATGCATATTTAGATCTTATACATCTGTGTACAGTTAATTATATGAAAAGAATGTTTATTCATTAGTTGGAAATACAGTAGATTAAAATTTTGTATGTGCACGAATATTTGTTTTCCCAATATATATATATATATATATATATATATATATATGACAAAGTGGATAAAGTTTTCGTGTGAGGAAGGATATGATTGGACTAAATTTCTTATGTTGGTGTGATTACACATGTACACGAACGAGGGATGCTGGCAATTTATGAATTAATTTTTTTTCCACAAAAACATTTTCCACTTTGTCATACTATTTCCCCCTGAATTCATATATATATATATATATATATATATATATATATATATATATATATATATATATATATATATTTATTAAAAATATGATTCTAACGCTACATAAGAGTTGTCATGTTTCAAAACAAGAGCCGAAAACATGAGAACTCTTATGTAGCGTTGGAATCATATTTTTAATAAATAATTATATTTATGCTCTACTTTTGTATCGAGCACTATTTTTTTTAAAATAATAACAAAAATACTAAAGAGCTTTGGATTATTTACCTAACGAGTTCTTTCCTATTTTCTACATACTTTTACACACACACACACACACACACACACATATATATATATTTTACATGAATCATTCATACAAAAAACAGATATAGAAGTTAATTATAAAAATGGCGAGAATACATCTTCGCAAACATGTAAGATGTATTCTCACCATTTATATCTGTTTTTTGTATGAATGATTCATGTAATGTAAATTGAACTGCACTCACATACTTTATATATATATATATATATATATATATATATATATATGCTGCGAGTGTTTATTTCTAGAAAATTATTTTTTCAAAATATTAATTATAAAACTTTACATCCACCCTATCTATTCCAAAATCAAGTGTACACACAAAACCGTTCTGGCCGTTGTCCTCATCGACCTTCTTCAGTTATCTCTCTTTATACCCAGTAACCAATTTTTTAAAAGACTAACACTTTTTTCCATCCTCGAGGGTAGATTGTTCTCACTCCGCTTTCCATATTTGTAGAACCCTTCTTAACAAGCTCAGATTCAATTAATATGGGAAAACATTAGACGAGCTCTATCTGCTGAGAACCTAAAGGAAAACTGAAATACACTAAAACTATTAGTGGATGAACGTTCTTTGCGGGGGTGTTCTGCTGGTGCGGCCTAGAATATACTGATCAAACATATTGCAGAGAGGTAAAGACGCTTTAAGAAAAGGTGGGGGTTAGCTTCAGTGTCTAGTGGGTCCTTGCAAATTCAAATATGAATCTGACTGATGTTTACCTTTTGACTGAAGATTTCGGCATTAAATAACTCAACAAGGTTTGGTAAGTTGTTTACCAACGTAACCTGAGTTCGCAGATATTTTTTTTATGAGAGAGATCAGCCTTAATAAGCAAAGCGACTGACACTCATCATTTTTTTTTATATCTGTCTTCCTGTTCTGTTGTTTCCTCTCTACGTTTTTAGACCATATTTTGCTTTTCACTTAAAACGACATAATTGACTTCGCTTCATCTATGTTTTTCTTGTTTTTTTTCCCCATCTGATAGTATGAATGCGGGTAGAATTGTTTGAGAATGTAGTACACACATACACATATATAGGTTTCCGTAAGATCACCAAAGTTAAGCAACGTCGAGCCTGGTGAGTGCGTAGATGGGTGACCGCTTGGAAATACCAAATGATAAAGCTTGCATGTGCGGGTGGTGTAATTAATAATGGCTCGAAATTGTTAATTGGAAAGCAGACTTTCGATTCCAGTTGGATTCGTTATATTCACTTACACGCAAAATTATGAATCCATCTCATCTCCCCCAGCTATGGGTTAATTACTAAGACCTGTCACTAAAAACATTATTATCACAAAAATGCGCACAAAATATTTAGATTTCAGCATTAAATAACTCATAGAGATTGATACGCCGCCAAAGACAATCAACCAGTGCAAGAACACACGCACACACACACACACACACATATATATATATATATATATATATATATCGCTACAATCCTTGGATTCATATATTTAACCTTCCTATTGAAAATTGTGCCAGTGAGATTTCTTTTTCGGTTAAAGCTGGCATAGATATTTTGTACTTTCTCGGAAATACCAAGTGATATCAAAATCTTCTTCATTTTTCCCACGGACTGTTCAGCCGCTGTAGCCCACATGAATCACTTTTCCCGGCTAAACCAGCATGATAGTTCTGGTAACAATAGACCCCTATTCGTGGCTGCACGTAATAAATGTAAACGTGTTTGAGGGAGTACAGTCTTTGTTTGCTGATAGAATGAGGCACCGGATAACCTCTAACAACTTTGGCTCTAGTGACAGCTGGAGGCTCTGTAATAGTCTCTTAAATAAATTTTCGATTCTTCTTCACTAAATTTCAAGTGTTAACATCTTTTTCCCGTGATTTTTCCTCAAACTCTACCCTTGACTCATCTAGAGTATCTTTGCCTGACTACCATGGTTTCTGCTGTCATCCCTAATCTGGTTCCAGACAAAGCATTTGAACCTGATGTTATCCCTGTAATAGTCCTTAAGATATGTACTCCTGAACTGGCTCCTGTTCTCTCTAAACTGTACAATAAATACCTCGCTTTCTCTTGCATTTCTGCTTGTTGGAAATTTTCCTCTGTTGTCCCAGTCTTTAAGAACTCAGGTGAACCGTCCGGCCTTTCGAACTATCGGCTTTATTAGCCTTTTACCTTAGCAATATGGCTTTCACTTCTCTATGTCAACTGCTGATTTATTAACGATTATTGCTGAAAGAGACTATCAAGCTTTAGATAAGACTGGTGAAACTCGAGTTGTTGCTTTGGACATCTCAAAGACGTTCGACAGAATTTGGCATACCGGTCTTCTTCACAAGTTAAAGGTTATAGTATTTCTGGACGATTTTTTTAAACTGATTTAGTTTTCCTGATCAAATCGCGAAATGACAGTTGTCCTGAACGGCCACTCTTCTAGATCTTTTTGTATTAATGCTATGTCCTCACGGTTGAATCTTTAGACCTACTTTGTTCTTAATTTCATTAACGACCTTCCTGATTACATCAATTCTAAACTTGATAGCTATGCTGATCACACGACCATTTACTTCTCTCTCGATAGTAAGCTTGATCAGTTCAATAAGGTCAAATTAGAAGCTGGTCTTACAAATGACTTACAGTCTGATGTTAACTAGGGCAAGGAATGGCGTGCTGATTTTAACGCCTCCAAAACGAAACTTCTTTCTATCAATGAACTGAAAGACCTCTTCTTATCTCCCTTCAGGATGATGGATTATAACCTGCATGCGAGGGACGCGTTGTGCCTTCTAGGGCTAACATTCTCGGATGACATGAAGTGGAAAGATTATATTGCATCAATTGCTAGGTCTACCGCTAAAAAAGTTGGTTCACTGTGTCGAGCTAGTCATTTTTTCTCTCCAGAACCTATCTCTCATATTTATACGTCCACCATTCGTCCACGTTTTAAATATTGTTGTCACATATGGCCCGGTGTTCCTGATGTATATTTAGAGATTCTTGATAAAGAAAAATCAGGAATATTATTGATCCTGACATGGCGTCTCGGTTTCAGTCACTTTCGCATAGCCGTGATGAAGCTTCTCTGTGCCTTTACTGTAAATAATTTTTATGGTAATGTTTCGGACGAATTCTTCGTTATAGTACCTAGACTTTATGAATTTAAGAGCAGTACTAGTTTGACGGTAAGGTCTCATCAATTCACAGTTGAATTAGTTAGATGTAACCGTAAGTTCTATGTTAACAGTTTCTTTTCTCGCACTTCTAGCTTGTGGAATTCTCTTCTGGTTTCATACTTTCCAGACGACTTTGATCTTCAAAAATTTAAATGCAATGTCAAAGGTTATCTGCTGTCTTGATTACACTTCTATTGTTCTCGCTCTCTTTTTTCTTATTCTTTCACACTCATCTTGTGTCTTAGTGGTTTTATTGCCTTGCATGATGTGATATATAGGTGTGGGTGATGTATTAAATAAAACTAGTCACAAAACCTAATCATTAAAATACTTTACATCGGAAATTAGACAACCAATCTTTCATAGAATACCAAACATATTTCATCTTAGAAGCTGGAACGTACACAGTACACTATTTTGATACTAACTAATCGACAAAGTTTCAGATAAATAATAGTTCACTGGAAGTTAGACTGTACAGTGTTTTTATACTGTTACTGACAAGCTTATGACTTGTAGTGGTGTTAGGGTTGTAATTAATATGTTTTACATTTGTGACGGGAAGAGGTTAAGCAACTTTCAAAATAAACAAATTCAACATGTAAAGGATTATATATATATATATATATATATATATATATATATATATATATATATATATATATATGAAGAGAGACAGCAGTATAATTCAAGAATGGAGAAAACTTATACAGGATTCATAAAAAATAGAAAACATTATTGCGATTAGCACTATTAGATTAATATGTCTGCGAGTGTACCACGTAGTTTGGGGAAATTAAGTACTCGATTTGTTTGGTTACTGTCTCCCCGGAACAAATAAGTCCTGTGCTGCCGCTACTACATTCCGGAGCAAAAAGAGAATAAACTGATTCCTTTCCCTTTATACTGCTGATTGCCAAGCTACCTAGTGTTAAGGGCAAAGTACATTGTCAAACAAAGAGGGTTTATCCCACAATACTAATATTGATATAAAGATATTTTCAGATAACGATTATTTCATAGTATATTAACTATATTTCATCTTAGTGTTCAGCCTAAGGTTCACATTCTATTTCGATAGTGATGTAGAGATCATCAAAGTTTCAGATAAGAAATAGCTCATAGAATATGAACTATATTTCATCTTAGAAACTGGATTTTAGACTGTACACTATTTTGATACTAATGCAGAGATCAGTATGTATTTGTATCCAGTGCTAGGATTTCTCTGTTTGGCTTGTAGTTTATTTTAATTCAACTCTCGAAATCATTAAATATCATCTGAACAGAAAAGGATGTCCAAGAGGTCGTTCGCATCGCAGAACCCACGAGAAATTCACCGGCGCCAAACAACCAAAAGCTAGGTGCGGGCGTCGAGAGATTAAAAGACTTCTGAAATTACATCGCTCCTTGACTTGCACTTTATTTTCATCTATTATTATTATTAGTGTTGAATTTAGACAAAACAAGGTGCGTGTTGTGACAGCACAGAGTTTGGGGGGTGGTAAGGGAGCAGATGTTGAACAATGACGACCGCAAATAATGTCGTCGGATAGATAGCCACCCGTCGAGAGTAACCCGGTAACCAGATGGATGGGAATCGGTTGGCGAAATGCTGTCGGGCAGAACGCAGGCTATTGGAGATGTTAGAAGAGAGAGAAAGTGACAGACAAAGAAAGAAAGAAAGAAAGAAAGAAAAGCTACTGTCCAAAGCATAGAACTCTTTAGTTTCACTTTTTTTTTTTTTTTTTTTTTTTTCTTAGAAGAAGAATTCACTGACATGTCGGTGTTAGGTTGGACGTGGCTGTCTGTTTGGATTATGAAGCGATGACGAGTTGTAATAAAGACTGAACCTTGCAATTAGCCATGATCTGTCTTCCTTCGTATTCACACACACACACAAAATCCCCATCTAAGTTGTTTCGACTTGAAACCACACTGAAAATCTGTGATTTCTCATTTCCAATATGGCGGTTAATTTTCGAGCATGCCTACTGGCTGGAGCTCATTTATGCTTCTTCAACACTCATAGAGACAACCAGTCGTTTATACTGCAACTATGTCGAACGAACCTTAGTGACAGTTCAAGTATATACCCCACCAGGGACACATACAACTTTGAATTTACAGTTGTCCTTCTCCTCTACTGGTTGCCAATGACACTTACAGAGTCCCGCCTACTCTGCTATTTGACCCTTAGATGGAGGACGTAGAGACGGATTCATACTTTCCCCAAGGGTATTTGTGCGAAATTGAATGTCACGAGCTCGACGGAAATTCAAACTCGTTTCTAACCTCTGTTACATCACACACGCATATTACAGTGGCGAAGGCACGACCACACCCCAATTTCAAAAGTATTCCCAATATATCGAAATTGAGTGGAGTAACTGAGTTAACCAATATTTCTACAAAGTTTTCTAAGAAAATAATATTTTCATTATACAATTCATTCATTAATAGATAAGTTCTGAAAATTTAATTTGCATCGCATTACTCCATGATTTTTGGTAAATATTTATAGTGTTAACATTTTTGTTTTTGTGCTTTTATTTCGGAAAAAACTCATTCCCTTTGGAGATACCTACGCTACAGTAGCCACTGTTTTTTTTTTTTCCCAGAGTTAGCATGGGGCAGAAGAGTGAAAGAAAAAAAAAATGAAAATAAACTCTTAGAGTCATTGAAAAAAAGAATGGAATCAATTATCAAACTTATACTTTGAGAAACTTTTGCGACGAATGCCAAAAATTATTGCTGCAGTAATCATGGCGACAGCAAATTTTAATCATAAAATGTCGTAATAAAATTTCTAATGAAAAATCATCTCACTACTTTTTAACCATGTACAATAATTTTCTCTTATTTAAACTACAAAACAACTACTTTTTCGGCCAATTAATGAACTTTATGTAAGGAGTTTATTTCGCAGAAAATATTTATAAACAGGATCAAAATGTTAATTGTAACAGTATTTTTTAAATTTAAGAACATTCATAAATATACATAAAGCTAACTGAAAGTCAAGGTAAATTATGGCGAATGTCAAGGGAAGTAATTAATGTCTGATACACGAGAGTGATCAAACGTTGTTATTGTTGCCGTTAAATTGTTTTTTATAATGTAATTATTATTTATACTATTTTAGTTTGAGAAATTATGTTATGTTATATATTTAAAATTTAAATTTAAAAATTATTTAAAATTAAAAAGTTTATGAATTTAAGCATTTAATTATATTTTTTAAAAATTTATAGTCATTTATATTGGCTTGGGAAATGAGTATTTCTTTTAGGAAAGATGATATTTGAAAAAATCCGGAACGCAGATTTGTATTCTATAGCGGCACTGTCCTTAATTTATTTCATTTACTTTCTCTTTTAATACGTATGGCATTATTTTGGTCGAAGTTCTGGTATGTAAACTAATGGGTTTGATAAATTGTTATGTAGTATAAGATTCTTTTTTGTGTTCATAGATACGTTTTATTTTTAATTTCTGTAAGTTTCCCCTACATCTTGTAAGGAACAGTTGGGAAATTTTATTCTATATATATATACTTGGATCAGAATTACTATTGTTATGGGTATTTTTGTTTCTTTTTTTATCCATAATAGTTTGGGATGTGGTTGTAATTTTAAAAAATTTTTTTTTTTATTTAAGATTGGATTGTTTTGGATAATAGATGTTAATGAGTTAATACGTAGTATTATATGTCTGTTTTTATCTTGTTTATTTTCATTGTTGTTATTCTAATTATTTCATTATCTTTTTTATAGTTGTATATATTGTATGCTATTTTCTTAGCATTGTGGACGAAATAATGATGATATTGGAGGATTTTAAATGTACAAACACATACACAGACATATATGTTTGTGCGCATGTGTTTTTATGTTTGTGTAATGTTATGTTTCTTAGATCTTACGTGACAAGTATATGCGTAACTAAATTACGCATATGTTTGTCACCTTTTCTTAAGATCTATAAAAAAACGCAGCATTACGATATATGTGAGACTATCCTCAGGATATTAAGCAGTGTTTCCAAGAAAATATACAAAATCTCCAAAATTCTATTACTATAATGATTTGTTTAAATCCCGAAAATTCTATTACTTGTATATCCTTACATGGCCCAGCTAATGCTCTGCGATGGAGCGGTTCGGGGGAAAGGAAAGCCGTAGCTGTTGGGGCACAATCCGTTGGGTTATGAATACTTGGATGAGTATGTAGTGGACCGTGGCTGTTTTGTTGTTGAGTAAACATAGAAGAAACACATGTGGGTTCAGATTTTCCTGCTAGCCGGTCGAACTACATGAAAAGGTTGGACTATTAATTAAGTCCAAAGAATGCAAAGAAAACAAACAAAACACAAGACCGATAATATATGTATACAAATATATATATTAATAACAGGTTACATAGAAACAGTTACAAAAGGACAAAGTGTGTGTGAATATTATATATGTGCGTTTGTGTGTGTGTATTGTGCTTAGCGTGTTCCCAGCATTTTTGGGAAACGCTATCTCTGGTGAGCGTTCACATTTTTGAGGTGGTAAGGCTGGAAGCCTGAGGAAAAAGAGAGATTTACTTCAAGGTGTCGGCGCACAGGCCTGAGGGAAAAAAGAGAAAGAGGCGAAGGGTCAGCGGCTATTTATAGCCAGGGAAGAGAGACCCCTGATGAAAGGGTTAACGAACTAAAGGAGGAGTTAACTCCGACAAGTATCACCACGGAATTTGTGAGTAACGGTGCTATATCGAGTCTATTCAGTTTCTTCTTCCGAGGTCCGTTGGTGCAGTTGGCATGGCGCTTGCGTTGTATCGAAACGGCCAGTGTTCTAATCTCGATAGTGGATGCGCACTGCTGATGAGTCCCAAGAGAGTACGAAACGGCCGGCCAGTGCTTTCTGCATTCTGATGAGGATTATTCTAGTTATATATATATATATATATATATATATATATATATATAATGTGCCTGAAAATAAAGAAGCTATACACACAAAACTTCGTTTATAAACAAAAAATATGCACATAACCCACCTCTCAACGCATATATGAAAAGACAAACCAAAACACACTATCAAAAATAACATGGAAAATAAAAATAAACTGTACCAGTCTATAACAAGAACGCAAGAAAGTAAACTTTGCCTGAAGGAGAAATCAGAAAAAGATGAATTATTAAATGGTAAAAAAATCTAAGGTCATTTTCAAATTATTAGTACCCTACCTACCTTCCTTTCAAAATTCTTACTACGCCACCTGCTCTTATTTTTAAATTCTTAATACGCTACCTACACTCATTTTCAAATTCATGCTATGCTAACAACCCTAATTTCAAAATTCTTTCTTCTCTACCTACCCTTATTTTAACATTCCATTCGTACTACTCTACCTACACTCATTTACAAATTTTTAATACGCTAACTAGTCTCATATCTCTATCTATAAAAGGCAGGATGTGTGTGTGTGTGTGTGTGTGTGTGTGTAACGAATGCACGGCCGCAGTTTTCGGCGGATTTGCACCAAAAATTTACATGCACCTGCTCCAAGTTAGCAGGACGGCCAAGACCGACATTGCATTTCCCAACTCCCATCGATAGTGGAAATAATCGATTTTTTCATGCTTCTGCGGCAGTTTTCATGTAGTTTGCGGCCATTTTCTACTGGCCAGAGTGAAAGCCAATAGCTGGCTGCCACGAATAGGCAGGAAGATTCTATTGGCCAGCGTGAGAGCCAACAGCTGACTGACACGAATGTTAACTAGCATGCAAAAAAAATCGATAGCTGCATTCGTCACAAGTGGGAAAAATTTAAATCTGCATGGCACTTTACTTCAATTGGCTCATTCGCTTGCTTAAACTTAACGTTGATTCTGATTCCGCAGAACTGGGTTGGGTGTGAAAAAGTATTTGTTGTTAACATTCTTTTTTCATTCGGTTTTTCCAGTTACGAGTCCTTTTTTAAAGCTGATCGTTTTGTGTTCATTTTGTTTAGTTCTTTTTTCGTAACAGATTTAATGTTTAGTATAGAGCTTCTAAAAAATTCGCAGTGTGAGATAGGCAAAAAGTAAGGCATGTAGCAACATCAGCACGGCAAAGGGCACTCCTTTAAAGGCAAGGAATGTCAAAAATATTTTAAGTCAAGTGATAGCGATTACTGTATGAGTCGTACGATTTTTGAATCAAGCACGGGCAACGCCGGGCCATGCTGCTAGTCTAACATAATTTCCAAATTCTTACTACGCTAACTAGTCTCATATCTAACATAATTTCCAAATTCTTAATACGCTAACTAGTCTCATTTAAAAATTCTTACTACGCTATTTAACTTCATTTCAAATTTCTTACAATGTTACCTACCCACATTTCAAAATTTTTACCTCTCTGCCTACACTCATTTCCACATTCTTACTACGCTACCAACCTTCGTTTCCAAATTATTAGTACGCTACATACTCCCATTTCAACATTCTTACTAAGCTACCTACTCTCATTTCAAAATTCTTTCTACTCTACCCACCCTCATTTCAACATTTTTACTACTCTACCAACCCTGATTTCAAAATTCTTACAACGCTACCTACTGTCAATTCAAAATTCTTGCTACGCTAACTGCGCTCATTTAAAAATTCTTAATACACTACCTACCCACATTTTGAAATTCTTACTAATCTACCTAATCTCATTTACAAATTCTTACTATGCTAACTACCCTTATATCCAAATTCTTACTACGCTACCTATTCTCATTTCAGAAATATCGCTACTCTACCTACACTCATTTCCAAATTATTACTACGCTAGGTACCCTTATTTAAAAATTCTTACTACTCTATCTACCCTCTTATCCAATTTCTTGCTACTCTTCCTACCCTCATATCCAAATTCTTAGTACGCTATATGCTCTCATTTCAAAATTCTTACTAACCAACTACACTCATTACAAAATTCTTACTACGCTACCTACCCAAATTTAAATATTTTTACCACGCTACCTACCCTCATTTCGAAATTCTTACTACGCTATCTACACACGTTTCCCAAGTCTTACTACGCTACCCGCTCTCATTTTCAAATTCTTACTAAGCTACCTACCCTCATTTACAAATTCTTACTACGCTACTTATCATCATTTCAAATTCTTACTACTCTACCTACCCTCATTTCCAAATTCTTACTACACTACCTACCCTCGTTTTAAAATTGTTATTTCGCTACCTACTCTTATTTCCAAATTCTTACTAAGTTACCTTCCGTTATTTCCAAATTCTTACTACGCTAAGTAGACTCGTTTCAAAGTTCTTATTACTCTATCTACTCTCATTTCAAAATTCTTACTACGCTAAGTAGACTCGTTTCAAAGTTCTTATTACTCTATCTACTCTCATTTCAAAATTCTTACTACGCCAACTACCGTCATTTCCAAATTCTTACTACGATACTTACAACCACATCAAGAAATCAAAAGAATCAATAAATTCATTTTTCATGTACAAAAATTTAGAATCGAACATAATACACAAAACAGATGAGATAATATATTTAAAATGATATAAAATAATCGAAATAGATACCATAACTATAAATAAACTAATGCTTTAACCCAAAACAAAAGACATGGGAATGGCCGATATTCTCCCACACAATACTGTCTTAATTCCCCAGTGGCTTATATACAGAACCTACAAAAGTCGTAATGTGTTTGTGTGGGAAATAGCGTTATGTTTGTAGCGTAGCGTTTATCAGAGCGTAAAGTGGAATCGACGTGCTGAGTCTGTATTTCGACAGAGTTCGTTTCGTTTACATTCGAACAAATTCCCTTGCGAAAGATATGGTTTGATCTATCCTCCGTCATATATGGGTTAAATAACTTCTTTTGGCACCCAGTCTAGAAGAAGGCCTACTCTGAATTCAAAAGCCAGTTGCCAATCAGGCTGGAAAAAAAGAACTCTTTGCTATGGAAGCAGAATCACTTATCTGTATAATGAAAAATGGAACATTTTCTCTTCCCCCCCACTGTCCATAACAATGAACTCGCCTGTCGGATGATATTTAGCTACTTGGTTATGCTACGACTGAGTAATGAGAAAGTGTGTTGTCAGGAAATAATGTATGCTTTTGGCATAAAAAGGCACGACAAATAATAAAAATAAACATTAAAAAAATCTATTGTTACGGTAACACGAGGTAGCCCGGCGCCACCCGAAGATCAGCTTCGTACTAACATAACAACGGAATTTAAAATTTATAAAAATTCCATTCTTATCGTTGTTACAGTTTTTTGTGTATATATGCGTGTAACTAGGGAGTTAGTCAAAATGACTTAATTCCCTTTATAGTCTACCAATAGAAGATTAACCAATCAGAAGCCGCAGAACATTGTATCCGTCGTGTATAAAGGCGGCCATTTTTGTTTACCCTACCCGAATGACCAGTGCCAACTTGTCCGGCGAAGGTGACAGAAGGAAGAACTACGCTTTCCTACGAAATATTCACTGCTAACCTCTGGATTCTATACTCGAAACGACCGTCAAAATGTCTAACAATCGTAACACACAGGATACTCGGAACCACTCATCATCTCATAAAAAATTTAAATTAGTTTGGGTCATAAATAATTTCCGTTGTTCTTTATCAAATTTATTCTTCAAAAGTTAATGTAAGATGACATTTCCATTCAGTTATATATTCGCCATCACTTGCGGTGACTTATCACAACTTATCACGTAGCTCTTCGATACCTATTGGGTAGAATTCCGCAGAGCTTGATGTGAAAACTGTTTCTACGAATTCTTGAATCTGGTTTTAATTAAAGAAACTTTTCCCCATTAAAGCGTTTTGCGGCGTTCGAAAAAGTTAATCGATTAGTGCAAGATCATGGAGGAGAACAAATGTTTTCTTATTGACGAGCACAGAAATTTTTCCTTTCACCTCCAGTAAGGCAAGAAAGCCACCAAGGTGCAAGGGGGTTACTGAATGTGGAAGAGTTAGAAACAAGAACATTGCTAAGGAGCAAGAACAGGGGAAGAGTAATTAGAATGACAGCAGATGGCGATTGACTTTGTATTCAATTTTTTGTAAATTAAAGTTGGCTGAAAAGCATGGAGCCGGTCTATTACTACGCTTAAATTCAAAGAGTCTAGGCACCATATCGAGGAGATCATGCGAACAATTGCAATTAAATTATTTACAGAAAAGGCAGAGGGAAGAAACTATAAGGCGGTGGGAAAGTGACTGAAGCCGAGACGCCAGATACGAGCGAATAATATTGCTGATTGTTCTTGGGTTTTTATCAAGGAGCTCTAGATGGATAACAGAAGCACAGGAGCAGATTTTTATGGACACGCTCCAACAGCTGGACGAATAAATGTACATTTACCGTTATATTGTGGTTTGGTTTGGCTTATTTTGTTTTACGGCATATCAACACCTAAATGGGTTATTTAATGCCGACAAGATTTTTAGGATAGGTTCGTATGAATCGAATATGTATTCTTTGTAAGAAATCAGTTTATAGATCAGGTTTCATTGATGTATTTTTGTAAAAAGGATTTTTGACGAGAGTCAAATGTATTGCCGGTAAAAATTGTTTCAAAAATGTATTGCTGGTAATTTTATTTTTTTTTTTTGCACAAATGTATTGCTGGTAATATTTTTGTATCGCTAGTAATATGTTTTAAAAAAGATGTATTGCTGGTAATATTTAAAAAAAATGTATTGCTGGCAATTTTTACTATAAAAATCTATTTTTATACTGTCATAGTGTTTTGACCCTAATTTGGTGGTTAACTATTTGCCTATAGCTGGGACCCTAACAGTTGCTACCACTCCAGGACAGGGTGGACCTGGGAACAACAGCAATTAAGAGGTGGTTTCACCCTCCTCAAAACCTCTCGATCGATGCCTTGCTGCCGGATGTAGTTTATCGTCATACTCATTCAGGGGAATGGGATTACACCTCTGCAGTCCTAGCCCTAGCCGACAGATCGGCGTATTGTGAAGCCCTAACCAACAGGTCGGCTTTTTATTGCATTTTAAGAACTCTGAGTGAATAGTATCACAAAAATCCTACTATACGCCCAACATTACCTTCTCTTTCAGTTTTTGGTGTGTGTTGTGGAGATTTATCCTTGTCAGTCCACCGCCTTTTGCATTAAACATTGTTGTATGTAACCCATTTTTCATCACCTATTATGATACATTTAAGCAACGGGTTATTTTTCTGTTGTAGAAGAAGACTTGCCGCTATGAATAAGCGACCCGCTTTGTTCTTTTTGCTAAGATCGTGTGGAACCCAAAAACCTAGCTTGTCCACTTTCCCTAAGTGTCGGCAACTGGTAAACGGAAATTACCTATGACGATATTCAGTCACCCCCCCGCCCACGAGGGTGTCATGGCACAAGGCCTTTTTTTAACGTGGAAATTCTGAGCCCGTGGGCTCGGCCAAATAATATATATATATATTGAATATGTATAAACGGGTATAGAGCTGATTTTACCTCCCCGAAGGAGACTCCGTCCTTCGGCGTAGCCTCCTTAGGTTCTCCCGTCCGTAGGAAGAGAGTACAACCGAACAGTCGCTCAGAAAGTACTGAGTCGACTGACTAAATTACCTATGACTGAATCTAATATATCCGTGAATGTTTTTAAGGGTAGATAGATATACAAAGCGATTGAAAAGTAACTCCCTATTTTATGTATGATGGACTCTCCTGTCTAACTATAATTTTTACAAGACTGAAGAGTTCATCATACGTAAAATAGGGAGTTACTTTTCAATCACCCTGGATATATATATAGATACATATTTATAATTTGAGAATTTGATACTTTACCGTTATTGGCTGCTAGAAAAGTTAGGAAATTATACCACGTTCATTCCCTACCACTTGGTTTGAAATTCAACACTTAAAATCTGACCTCTAAATGCGCTCGAACGCTTTATGTTGACTATAGAAGCAAGACCGTCCCTCTTATGCCTACCAAACGGGACCTTGAAAAGGAATACAAATAGTTTCTAACACTTAGATCCAAAACACCTGTTTATATTAACACAGCTAACGAATCCAAACAATACGACCAAGACTTTAATAAACAGAGAAAGGAAATTGACAAGAACATTTTGACATTAGAACAGTAAATCCTGGCGTTTTCTATCAACACAGCTGCCCTGATTTTGTTTACACAACTTTTTTCTTCCTTCTACAGATTCTGTTTATTTTAACAATGTTTCGACCGTTTAAACTTCGTCAGTTTTTTTTCCTTTTAATTTCAACAGTGACTCTTATTTATTTGACGTTTTATTTCAAAGCTTAAATGTTCGTGTCTGATTTAGTAAAGACAAAGTATTTTTATGAGATTGCTAAAATAACTGAAAAATTTAATATCTAATATGGTGACCATTTAATAAATGTCTTTTGCAAGCTCTTGTTGTACTCAAAATCGGTTCACACTCCTCCCAGGTCTTTTGAACAGGAATAGATGTCTATCCCTTGTTTCCTGTTTAGTATTGGTTTTCTAGTTCCTTCTAAAGTTTTCTCATTCTCTTTCACTCCCAGGAGCCCCTTGCTTCTTAGCGGCGTTATCGCCTTGCTTGGGGTGAATTAATTAAAAATATATCGAATGTCGAACCTTTTTCATGTTTAAAAATAAGGTACTTTATTTTAATTGATGTAGGGTGTCACAGATCATACTACAAAAATGGATACATGTCCCGAAGAATTGTAAACACATATTCCCGTTTAGAACTTTAATTTTCAATGTTCTAATATAATTATTTTTTTTCTTTCCCAAGTGAACAGTTTATTCAGTGAAGCCTAGGCGATGATAATTTGTCCCTAGTCTACTTGTGGAACGCAAAAATTGTTGATGATAGGAGAAAACCTGTCTTGAATCGTTTGATGTTAGCGGGAAAAAATGGATGAAGAAGGCTAAATTAGGAGGAAAAAAAGTTTGATTTATAAAATTCGCTGATCTTTCGTTACAAAACAACGAAGAAAGTCAAAGTAAATAAATGTCGGAGAGTCATATTAACGAATATGTTTCGGGGAAAGAAGAAAAGAGGAGAAAGGAGAGAACGAGGACCGAAGATAGCGAGAAAAATGAGTTATAGTCGGAGGAGAAGATGAAAGCAAAAGAGCAGGAACGAGATGAGGGAAAAAAAGAAAGAAAGAAAAGATTAAGAGAAGAATACGAAGGTAACAGAAAAAAGAAGAAATAAAAAAAATAAAGAAAAAAGTTTGAAAATGTGAAGGTAAATAGAGAGAAGGGAAACAAGGAAGGAGAGAAAAATATAAAGATAAAAAGAAGAAAAAGTATCTTTTAAATAAGAGGCGGAGAATGAAGAAGGAAAACAAAGAAGAGTAAAAGAAAAGACAAGAAGCAAAAATAAAGTGAGAACAATGACGGACATACATGACCTGTTTCATGGTTTAGAGAGCAATTGGTATTTTCTCAGGTGCCAACAGTTGATGGCCGAATGGAGGTAAAGTCCGGATTTCGAATGCCTTACTACTAGCGTTGAAAATGTTTGTAGGCAATTTTTAAAGCCCTTCCTTATTGCAACACCATCTTAGTATCTTATTTCTTTTAATTTTACCACGTGCCATACTTCATAAACATTTTAAATATAGTGAATAAAGAAAAAAAAAAGGCTGAATAGGAAACGCCTCATCGTAGAACAATAGCTAGTCTTGTCGATTGTTACAATTACTTCTTTTTACAATGATCTTCACTCTGTACAAGGATCGGGAGCCAGTCAAGGTAGAGGGTTACAGAATAAAAGGTCCAGATGTGTAGAAGATGACGGTTAACCTTAGATATGAATCGCTTAAAATTGTAGTGATCGGAAAGCATCTTCTTGGGAGTCGGTTCCACAAGGCAGCGGTTCGTGAGACGCTGCTGCTCAAGTGAAACTTACCAATGGAATACGAAGGGAGTGGAGTTGGTTCGCTACAATGTGCTTAGCACGGTGGGTCTTTGCCGTAAATATTAGAACTGGTGAAACTAAGGAATGTAGTTCATCTGAGCACATTCCATGGAAATAGCGACAGAGCAGTGACAGGCTTGCGACGTTCCGTCTATGACAAAGGGGGTTGGAGGATAGGAAATAATTAGTCACCCACAAGGACGTGGAGACGATTTTGGGTTCTCTTGAGACTGGAAAATGAAGACTGTCCATATATGGCAACACACTCTATTTTCGGCCTGATCTGGCTCTTGCAAAGGTAAAGGATAGCATAGGGAGTCAGGTACTTACGGGAGCGGTATAACAAACCGACCATTTTTAAGCATCTTTAGCGATGGATCGTATGATGGATTTCCACTTAAAGTCTGGGTTGAGTTTAAGTCTAAAAGGGCGTTCAAGGCACGGGACCACCTTGAGGGAATACAAAACCAGCACTGGATACATAGTCCGAATTCATATATTCATCGTTACTCGTGATAGTTCAGGGTCCGATTGGTGAGTAAAATGCTGCTTTGTGATTGATATAGTTATGTGTTGCAGCATACCTTCGGACGATAATGGGTATGTCCCAATTCACATAAATACAGTAGTAAATACTGTATGTTGGTCTGCAGTTAGAGATTTGTCTCGAGCTGTGCTGGTCAAACTCTCTACCTCCGGGCAGAGAGGATCCCCAGACGAGTCTATGTCGAAGAGCAAAGTAACATTCTCTTTCTATCTGCTCTTTCTCTAGTTAGATGTACCAATCTAAGGAAAGGGACAAAATGAGAAGAAAATGAATCATGGTGGAAAGATGTAAAAGATTAAATGCGTGTGTGCATGATGGAACGAGAAAGAAAGAGAAAAGTAGGAAGACTAGAATAATTCGAAAGGAGATTTGGGCAAGACACGTAAAAGAAGAGAGAAAGAAAAAAAGATCTAGAAAAGAGGTTGATGCCTTTTAATATTCTGTGTGAATTTGAATATTGTATATCACGTGGTCATTATAACTTTAACTATTTCTTTTATAATCCTTAGTCGATTGCTGGTAGTGGGTTCATTGGTATCTGGCTCATTCAGGATTTCTTGTTGATGTAATTCAGTCTTGATTCTATGTCAATTCACAATAACTTAGCGGAATCGGGCATTGGTGAATAAGGAGCAAAGTATATATCCGCTGCTAAAGAACTATCAGAACCAAATCGTAAAGCCATTACTGCTTCAAGAGCAGTCTGGACTTGTGAACGAACTACGACATTAACATATACAATAATGTTATTTCATGACCGACAAAACATTTGGCATTACATCAATCTGCAAAACTTTCCGCTTTTAAAAGTACATCTTTATGGATTCCCAAATAATAAGAGAAATATCCACCTTTGAGCTGATGATGCGTAAGCTAATACCTTTTGACGTAGTCACTTAACTGTTCGGGTGACTTTATCACAATCTGACATTAGTATGTATCTATCAGCCCATTCTTTATGTTTCTTGGTGCCAGCAACATTCTGGATAATCGCTCTCCCGTGGGATAATCCATAGTTGCCGAAATCTACCGTGTTTTTTGTTTTACACACAAATTATCTGCACCCCATGTTTAACTATTTTTCTACACCTGTAGGTGGTTGGCTTTTGAATTAAATTGTCCTAGTCTGCTCTTCTTATTAATTCATAGCTGGGTGGATGAAGAAGAGATGCATTCATACCTTTCCCAAGGGTATTAGTGCGAAATTGAGTGTAACGAACTCCCCCTAAATTCGAACTTGGTTCGCTAATTTCTCGTTCCGGGCATCTAACCACTACGCTAACCTACACTTTCAATTGGGACATCTGCAGTCAATATTAATGTTCGATCCGAAGAAATCGATATTTGCTTTTGAAATTGGTAGTTTGTGGTTCGAATCTATGTAATCTGTTTTATACATTAAGACATTTCATCCAATCTTTTACTGATTATTTAAGCAGACATATCCCCATGAAACAACGATTTATTCTTTTCGATGACTTAGTCCATATCAGGTGTCTCACCAATTTGCTCATTAGGGTAATTATTGATAGAATCAGACATTTTGCCAAATCTTTTAGATCTTTTGATTTACTAAGCACACAATTTTTTGCTGCGCCTCTTCCACTATCATAACATAAGAGTCATGTTTTATGGTCTTCAAATGCCGCTTTGTTCACTTTGGTGTGTACCAAATCAATACAATTATTTGTCCTTAAGAAGGCAAATCCTTAAAGTCATTTCTGAATAAAGCTAAGTGAAATAGTCTGGTCGATTAAAAGAACATCGCTGTGTATTGTCAGCAAGTACGAGCCAACAGAAGGGCTACCGTGGTATAAATTGCAGGTAATTTTAATCAAGATTAAAAAAGTACATCAACCTTTGTTCTATATAGTGCTGCGTAGACAGCTAACCATTAGACGAAAGTGGAACAGAAAATTGCATCAATAGAGAACGTTACCTGGTCCGATGAACCTTGCTTTCTTCTGGATTAAGTCGACGGCAAGGTATGTATGCGGCGTTATACTAGGAAATCGACAAGCACTGTAGCAGGCAGTGTGATGACTTGGCCGACATTCTGCTGGGAAGCAATGGGTCCTACTATTCATATGGTATTAAATTTGTTACGTACCACCTGCCTAGATATCATTGAAGATCAGGTACGCCCCTTCATGTTAACAGATTTCTACGAGGGCAGTGATGTTTTCAACGAAACAATGAGACATTACATCCACTATTATGAGAATTATTACAGGAACATGAAAAAAAAATCTTTCTTTTTTGCTTCCTTGTCTTCTTTCTTTCGTTCTTTCTTTCTTTTTTCTTTCTCTGTCTCTTTTAATCTGTTTCCTTCCTTCTACTCTTATTTTTCATTCATTCTTTACCTAATTTTAATTTTCTTACTTCAAAGTTTTTCTTTCTTTCTTTATTTTCTTTGTTTTTTTTTCTTTCTTCTCTGTCTCTTTTAACCTGTTTCTTTCTTTCTTTCTTTCTTTCTTTCAACCTGTTTCCTTCCTTCCATTCTTTATTTTATTTTTCATTTAATTGTTTTTCATTTTATTTTTCTTGCTTTACAGTTTTTCTTTCTTTTTATTTTTTGCTTTCCTCTTCCATTTTTCTTTCTCTGTCTCTTTTAATCTGATTCCTTCCTTCCACTCCCTTTATATTTCATTCATGTTTACCTAATTTTAATTTTCTTTCTTTTTTTTATTTTTCATTTTAATTTTCTAGCTTCACAGTTTTTTTTTCTTTCTATTTTCTGCTTTCCTCTTTCTTTCTTTCTTTCTTTCTTTCTTTCTCTTTTCACCATGTGGGATACTTAAAAACATAAAAATGATGAAAACAAAAACAAAAAGCAACTAAATGAAATTGGCTAAGCTTTATAGCCAAACACATATTTTAAAAATAATTTAAATTGAAAAGTTTAAAATTTCATCGTCCCCCTCCTCTTCGTGTGCATGTGTTTATTTCGTCTGCCGGTTTGCACACTGAAATAAACACCGTGTTGCAATTAACACCTAATTTAAGATTTATTCAGTGATTGATTGGGTAATTTGCTTTTTTACGACTTGTCAACCCTTTGCACGTTATTTGAAAAAAGAAAATATTTTTAAATTGTAAGAATTTTTGGAGATAATAATAATTTACTGATACAGGTTCTACCAATTAATCCATAGCTGGGGGAGAAGAATTGGATTCGTGCCTTTCCGAAGGATATTTGCACGTAAGTGAATATAAAGAACACGACTGGAATTGGAACTCGGCTCTGCGAATTCCAAACTTGAGCCATTTACACCAGTCGCACACCCAAACTTACAAGTTATTATTCCCAAGCGGTTACCCATCTAAGTAAAAGCTCAACTTCAGTGATCCTACATGAACTGGTGTTTCAACATGATATGGCCGTAAGATCCCTCCCACACACTTCACGAGATCTTTATCTCATTGAGCTATTATGAGGGGGCGTCATACCGACAGCTTCGCTCTGAAAAATCTCTATTACGTATCTTTCAGTGGTTAAATTACCTGCTTTTAGTCTACCTGATCATGGAGTAAATGATCAGGTAAGAGCTGTTTTGAAGGAATATGAAGAATCAACACCTTATTAGGTTGGTGGTCAAAATGTTTTGGTTAACCAGTGTATGATTTCATTGCTTCACCCAGAGATTGAACCCATGGTAACTAGATAACTAGATACACCTGAACATCGCCTTTGTCGACTAGGCCACGAAAAACAAACAAACAAACAAAACAAATTGGAGGAATTAACTGACATGAAGTCTTCTCGAGTATAGACAATAGAATGAAAACACCCCCCACCACCACCACTGGTAGATTGAATAAAGGGTTTAGTTGTAAATTCCGAGGAGGTTACTGAAATTGGATACTTACCGGAAGAAGACAGGAGTGTATAGCGGTTGAAGCGTTGTGACTATAAAAGCCAAAGTAATCCAAATAGATTATCATTATTATGAATTAATCTATCATTGTGGAAATTCAGGCAAAAAAAATAATTATGGTTACAATAATCTTGTGATATTTTCGGAGTAAATGATGAAATAGAAGAAAGTAAAAGATAAAATCGAGAAAAGAGGAAGTCAAATAAAGAAAGGGAGAGAGAGAGAGGGGAAAAAATGAAACAAATAGCAAAAGGGAAAGTAAAATAAAAAAAAGAGAAGAAAAAAAGAGAAAATAAAATGGAAAAAAGTGAGCGGGAAAAGAGAATTTAAAATGTAAAAGTGAGAGAAGGAAAAGAGAAAGTAAAATGGAAAAACGAGAGCGCGGTAACAGAAAGTAAAATGGATAAGGGGGGGAGAAAGTAAAATGGAAAAGAGAGAGAGGGGAAAAGTGAAAGTAAAATGGAAAAGAGAGAGAGGGGAAAAGTGAAAGTGAAATGGAAAAGAGAGAGAGGAAAAGTGAAAGTAAAATGAAAAAGAGAGAGGGGAAAAGTGAAAGTAAAATGGGGGAAAAGAGAAAGGAAAAGAAAAAGTAAAATAGAAAAAAAATGAGTGGGGAGGGGAAGAGAAATTCAAATGGAGAAGGAACAGCGAGGAAAAGAGAGAGGTGAAAAAGAAAGTCAACTGGAAAATCCAGAGGTAAAAGAGAAATTCCAATGGAAAATAGTGATGAAAACATTGCAAAAGTATGAGGTTAAAAAGTAACTCAACTCCTAAAGAGAGAGGATAAAGAGAATTCGGTTGAAAGAAATATAGAATAAAAGTGACATACAACTGGAAAAGAGAAATTCAACTGAAAAATAGAGAAAGGTAAAAGAATGTCAAATAGAAAAGGGAGTGAGAAAAGAGAAATCCAACTGGAAAAAGGAAGGAAAGAGAAATCCAACATGTAAAGAGAGAGTGAAAAGAAATCCAACGTGAAAAGAGAGGGGTGAAAAAAAGAGAAATTCAACTGCAAAAGGAAAAAAAAAGTCAAACGAAAAAGGAGAGAGGATAGGGAATTTCAACTGGAAAAGAGAGAGTATAAAGAGAAATCCAAAGTGAAAAGAGAGAGAGAGAGAGGGGGAAGGGAGAGAGAGGGGGGGGGAGAGCGCACGGGGAAGGAGAAATTCAATTGGAAAAGGAAAAAAAAAAGAACGTCAAATGGAAAAGGAAGAGAATAAAGAGAAAGTCAAATCGAAAGAAAAAAAATGGCGCTTAAAAAGTGGGAAGTTACTATCGACAGAGGAAGAAAACGTATTAAAAAGGAGCGAGAAGAGACAGCAAAGGAAAAGAGAGAATATGACATCAAAGAAAAGGAGAAAGATAAAAAGAAAAATAATACATATATATTTATCTATAATATTTATATATTTGTGAAACCAGCGAGAAAGTCGAAGACGGCTAGAATAAAGTAGAAGTTCAATGAGAAAGAGGAGGAAGCTTATACAGAATAGAAGAATTGTATTCAAAACCAAAAAATTAAAAAAAGTTACCGGCTTCTAAAAGAAGCGTTCGGGTGTAGAGTAACCATTCCAGCAAAAACGCGTTTCTGTATCTATTAACTTACACTGACAAGCAAAATGATCGATCGATGGACAGTAAAGAAAAAAACAAAACAAAAAACCAACAAACAAATAAAACGCGGGAAATTCCAACCTAACTCAAACCCAACTCCTTGCCTACAGTCGAATAACCAACCCACTGACCCATCTGTCAAAATCAATAAAAACAATTCGTAACAGCGACAGCAGCAACAGAATTGTTGAAGGCTCTTGGATTGAGGCTACTGGCAAGTGTGAGAGGACAGAATTCGGAATAAACAGGAATCTGCGACTTATCAAGAATTGGCTTCTACTTTTCGAAACTTCTGTCGCTTTCCAACTAATCCGAGATTCATCTTCCCTTTACTGCTCCATGTCAAGTTTGCATTACCAAGGAAGACCAGACAAAGTTAAAAGTGACACGACAGCAGTGGTTTCAAAAGGAGCTCTCTAATCTTTAGAAACGTGTTTGGTTTATATTCCAAAATGTCGGTTGCAAGAAATGGAAGTGATTAAAAGAGTTCTCTGTAAGTTTTAGCAAACAAATTTCAAAATACTTGATTTTCTAAGCAGTAAATACAAATTATAGACACTCAAAACTTTGGTCAAGTATTTTTTTTATCATTTCGTGCATTTTTACGATTATATTTTCCTCTTTTTATTGAAGTTGGTTGGTTGGTTGATTTTGTTTGGCAGCATATCAGCCTCTTATTTAATGCCGAAATCTAAATATTTTGAACGCAATTGCATCCCTTCAACTACAGATAAAATGTATTGATGGTCATTTTACTATAAATATATGTTGTTGATAATTTTTTATATAAAAATGTATTGCTGGTATTTTTACTATAAAAATGTATTTTTATGCTTCCGTAGTTTTTTGTTTTTGTTTGGGGGTTCACTATTTATCCATAGCTGGGACCGTAACAGATGCTACCACCCGAGTTAGGGTGGAACCGGGAACAAACGCAGTTAAGAGGTAGTTCTATTCTCCTCAAAACTTCCAATGTCCCGAACAGTGGCATTGTTACTGGAGGTAGTTTGTCATACCCAAGGAATATTTTTTTTTTATTGAGGAGTTGCAATGTTTTTTTTTTTTGTTTTTTTGTTGTTTTTTTTTAAATATTGCACCACCTATTATAGACGTATATATCAAGAGTACAGGTTTATCTGTTGTTTCCTGTTTAGGATTGGATTTCCTGTTCCTTCTAATTTTTTTTCATTCTCTTTCATTTCCAGTAGCCTCTTGCGTCTTAGTGACATTATCACCTTGAATACGAAAATAATAGATGAGCTGATTCACACACGATCTGCGCATAACATTACTTGCGTGTATGCAATGTATATGCATATGCCTTTGTTTGCATGAGTGACTTATATTTGCTTGTGTCATTTAAGGTACACTACACACATACACTCACACTATTTGACTGAATTTGAAATAAAACATTGGAATAATGCATTCCTTTCACACTTAGTCGTGACTACTCCTACTCTTAGTTGAGCAATAATAAGCAAAAAAAAAATCAACATGACAAAAAGACAATTATTAGATTATAAGATAATTATCAGATTTTATTAAACTTTTCGGAAAATATTCTCTAATAAATATTATTATTTTTAAAACCTTTTTTGAAGATAAAATATTAAAATATTTTTTTAGGTTTGTCATTGAATTAAAATACGCATGCACGCCCGCATACGTATATATAAACATTTATTTAGGAATATAACTCCTTGTAAATAATTTTAATCGTTTCAATAAATCTTTCAAACTTATTGAAATCCAATAATTGGTTCATATTTATAGATATTTAGAATGTATTTTCTGTTAACGTAATTTACAATAAATACTTTTATAGTTTCGACACAGTATAAGCTTTGTCAACAGAAATATCGATATATATATATATATATATATATATATATATATATATATATATACATATATATATATATATATATATATAAAAGGTTATAATTGTTCCAACCAGAGAAAAAATGTATTTTAAAAAAAGAGAGAAATCGCAAACGTTTTTGGTTATAATATATATTTGTTTTAGTGTATATATTATATTATATTCCTCATATTTTTGCTACACGTGTTTCCGGTTAGGGATCAGATCGGCGATGATGGAATGTAACTGGATTGGTCTTCGAGACATTGAATGTAACCAGTCAGTTTTTACCTCATTGGTTAGTTTGTGCAAGAACGGAAGAGCGATAAGTCACCAATCTCTGACCATCGAGAATTTTAGAGGTGCGCCTGTATATAGTCCTATCATTGACATAGATATTTACAAATGATCTGAGTATATTCTTAGGTAGATCATTTATGTAAATCGAAAAGAGGCTTGGTCCGAAGAGTGACCCATGAGGGACGCCTGCGTTGACCTCTAGGGCTCCAGAGAACTGGCCATTGATAGCTACTTTCTGGGACCTACCTGTTAGGAAGGATTTTATGATCGAGAAGACCCTTCCAGTGATTCCATAACTGGAGAGCTTGTGTAGAAAACGTTTGTGCCACACCATGTTGAAGGCCTTTGAGATATCTAGTGCTATTGTCCTCGAGGTGTGTTTGTCTTCAAGAGCCTCACTGATTCTGTGAGTAATGGTAGTTAAGACGTCGGCAGTGGATTAGGCCGACCGAAATCCATACTGCTCGCGCTGAAGATGTCGACCATTATTTTATTAGCACCAGTACACACTGTGCGATATTTTATATTCGTATTTATTTATATGATGTCTTACATTGGTCACACACGACACTGAGTTGGCACGCGCGCACACACATACACATATATATATATTTTCGATAAACGTGCAATCAATTTACAAATTCATGAATTATTCACACAAAAACAAATGCAAAGGTTAATGATTTAATTGGCGAGAAATCCATCGTAGCAAACAATTCAAATAATATACAAAACCTCCGAATCCGTTATGAATGAAAAGATCCTTGTTTCTATAAATTTCTGCCGTATTAGTTCTTATTTTTACTACAAGCTTTCGTCTGTTCCAACAGACATCTTCAGGTATGGAATAGATGTTGTTCTTGTTTTTCTCTTAGTAATAAGTTATATATATATATATATTTAAATTTGTGTATTTGGACAGCAATCCTTCTTTCTTTTAAATGAAATATATATATATATATATATATATATATATATATATATATATATATATATATATATATATATATATATATATATAGTTTCTTCCGTCATCGAGACCTGTTGTTACAGTTGGTATGACGTTTGCGTTGTATCGAAACAGTCTGGGTTCGAATTGGATGCGCACTGCTGATGAGTCCCAAAAATAGGACGAAACGGCCATCCAGTGCTTTCTGCATTCTGTTGAGGATTCTTCTAGACTCGATGAATAACTATAATGATTTGCCTAAATCTCTAAAATTGTATCATATATATATAATATATATATATATATATATATATATATATATATATATATTATTTACCCTATAAAACTATCTTGTACAAAATTTAACATATCTTTATTAAGTTTAATGTATTATTTCAATAGTATCATGCAGCATTTGCGGGAGACTCAGTGAATTTATATATTTCTTCTTTTTTTTAATGTTTACTTGAAGCTGATATTCACCTTTTAAAATCTTGTGATAGGCAAAGTTTTATTTGCAGTAATCTTCTTTCACAATAAAATATCATGAAACTTCCATACGGGACAAACTAAAGACAGGCAATATGCATAGATGCCAGCAGTTCGTAGGACCTGCTTCTGACTTTTGGGAAAGCAGAAATTTAAATATGTTTAAAATGGTAAGTTAATATTTTATATCACTACTTCTTGTTTATATATTAAATTAATTTAAAATGATTCAGTTTCGCCTGTTAATATAAGCGGTATTTCCTCATCCCAGGATGTTTTTTAGAACATGCCACTGTCGTAAAGTACGAACCTCATTACTAGCTTCGTAACATCCAAATAAGCTTAGTGTAGTTTCATCTGTCACAACTACAAAGATTTTCTATGTCACTTTTTTACGTTCGCTGTTTCTAGCCCCCCTAAAAGCAGTGGCAACCAAAAAGTTCTTATAAAAATGACGAACAAATAAACAAACATCTTTCTTGTTGAAAATAGAAACAATATATTTTCACAAAAATTAAAGTTTTTGAAAACAGTGAGGGTATGTATGGGTGTGTGCAAGAGTGCTTGTAATTGTTTAACCTTTGAGGCATTTTTTTACAACAATATTCACCCTGTAAATGACCCAAGAACTACTCGAGGTAGAGGGTTATAAAATAAGCGGTAGGGTTTATATGGGGAAGATACAGGTTAACTCTAGATATGAACAGGTTAAGATTGTGACGACTGGGAAAGCACCCTTTTGGCAGTCGGTTCCATAAAAAAGCGGTTTGTAGGAAGAAGCTGCTCGAGTGGAACTTACGTCTCACCAATGGAACTTAAAGAGAATACGAGTGGTTCGATACAATGTGCGTGGTGTGGACGGGTCTAAGCCGTGGAGGTTAGATCTGGTGGAACTGAGGAATGTAGTTCGTCTGACACTTTAGATGCTGGGCAGTAGCCGTCCAGGGAACAGAAAAATGGGAAAACGGGGAGTTTTTTTTTTTTTGAAAGCGCGTTGCTTATGATACTAATACTACATAACCCTAGTCACGTGACTATATGTCTGGGGGGGGTAATCCACTTCAGTTACATATGTTCTTGTTTATTTTATTGTTCATTCATTTATTTTATAGTTTGCGGTTTTGTTCCAAGATACTGCAGTCGTGAATCGTCAAAGTAGAACAATATTTATAGATGTTTATGCAGAACTGTTTAATTAGGCGGAGCCATTTTTGAATTTTAAATATCTATATCAAGGATTGGCAATCTTTTGGGGAGAGCCGGCCCAAAAGCTACGCAGTGTCTCGGAGGAAGGCCATGAGATCAAATGTATTATAATAAATTGTCTTGACCTCAAATCGCTCCATCCAGAAGGCTGCCTTGGTCTCTAGAGGTTAAAAAAAACCCACTAAAAACAACGAAGTTAATGTTATATTATTTAAACGAGTTTCTTATTTTGCTGCATGAATAACAGGATCAACAAAAAAGGCAAATTACTTACTACAAACAAAATACAGTTAGAAATAGCAAATTATTTAATGAGACACCTATTTTTCCTTATTGTTTGATAATTTCTCCACATCAGGTGAAATATTTGTTGATGACACGAGCAAATCATCATCCAGGTGGTCATCACTGAAACTTGTTCTTTAACGACCTTTAGCATATTTTATTTTCAAAAAAGCTGTTCGCAAGCATATGTACTTCCAAATAAAGATACCACCATTTTCGCATTATTCAACGGGCTTTTAAATTTTCCGCTGGATAAACATATTTCTTGTAGAAACCAGCAGTGGAGTCGGAATTAAATTTTGATTTAAAAAATTCGTCGTAATGTAAGTCAATTGACACCAACTGATATATTTTTTGCCATTTGAATCAGATAATTAGCGTCTAGGCGTAACGTTGACGGACCGGAGAAAAATCTTTCGTGGGCCGTGGGTTGATGATCCCTGATCTACATAATACTAAAACTTTAATTTTGTATTTATATATGTATGTATGTATGTATGTATGTATGTATGTTTCTGACCATGAGACCCGGGTTCGAATCTCACCATGGTCGATTTGTCAGGAAGGAGACTTCCTGATGTTATCGGACTGGATCGAGGTCGATCCCAGCGTGCGGCACGTTTGGAAAATGCCCTAAAACTATACCACGGTTGACCCAAGCCTTCTGAGTGAAATTGGGTAGACGGAACCTTTCTGGGTCGTCGATAGCTGTTTTAGCACGAAGCGACAAGTCATCGTGGCCGAAGGCTTGAGCGTGCTGACCTTGTTCAAATTGTTGATCACGCTAGATAACAAGCTCTCTCCCAGAAACTGTAATTAAGGTTTGCTCAGCATAGTTGTAGTTTAAACCACAGGTGGGCTCTGTGGGTGTTGAGTAAAACACATATGTACCTGAGCGAGCATCTGCAATAGGGATTGCCTAGCCACCCTAGTAGACAGGTATCCTTGAATACGAGTGGCCAGCTATTATGTATGTATGTTTGTTCCAGAAATACATCTTAAACGATGTATAATACCCCAACCAATTTAAGAGAATGGTGCCAAATTTCATTAAAATTAGAAAAGGAGTTACTTAGCTAGGGACATTTTTTCTGTTTCTACGATATTTTTATTAGGAAATTCAGTCTGCTTTCGATACACATTCTTATATAAATACGCGTATATAAACAAATACTTATATATATTATATTCCAACTATTATGCACGTGAAAAAATAACAAACATTTATAATACATTATGACAACATTATTAAATTAATTTAAATTTACGTAACTCAACATATATACAATTTACTACATTAGAACTTTTATAAACAAATATCTCAGATGTTTAGCAATTGGTTCATCGGTGAAGACGATATGTAGGTTTATCACTGTAAACACAATTTTTCCTACATTTAAGAGTAATGTTTACCCTTTCAGACAAGTGTTATCCGTAGAGTCAATATATGAACTGTTAAAACTATTACCGTATTTGACGGCATATAAGACGCACGGGTGTATAAGACGAACCCCAATTTCAGCAGGGCAAATCAAGAAAAAAATTAGTAATTAGTAAAATTATTAGTAAATGGTACACTTAGGTTATATTCATGAGGTATTATTTTCGTTAAACAAGCCACAATTAAACGAAAAATAATAGGGAAAAAAGAACACGGGCCTATAAAAAATTTATTATATCCAAAGGTAAGAAAACAAAATCAAAATCAAGCAATTATTACAATTGAGCAAAACAGTACAGTTACCATTAAAATTTTAATCATCTTCAAATCCATAAAATTCGTCGTCTTCGTTATCAAAACTCTAATATTCATTTTCAATACTACTATCATGGAATAATTAGGATATAAAAATTCTGATTGTATTTATACCCATGCAACCGGAAGTTATCGCAAGAAAAATATTAATGTAGCAAATCTAATTTACAAATATATAATTTGAATTTATTGCTTTTATTTTTAGTGAAACGAAGTACTGATATTAAACGTGATGAAATTAATATAATGAATATTATCAATAATAACACTTTTAATCTGCCTTTTAAATAATGACAATAGGTATATAAAAGTTACTCGAAAGTCTAAGCTAATAGGAGTTGCCAGGTAGCTAATTTCGGTCGACTATCGCGAATTTTAAATTTCATATAAGAGGCAGGGGAATTTTAAAAGATAGTTTTAGTAAAATTAGTTATATGCCGTCAAATCCGGTAAATTTATTTCAATGATATCGTATTAATTTTAGTATGTTGAAACTTTTATCGTTTTTCTGTTGTTCTGTGTATCAGGGACTGCATTTTTTTCAAATGTGAGTAATAATAAGTATTTATTACAATAACTTGTATTGCAGATAGAAATTGAAATATGTGTAAGTAATAATAAAAATTGATAATATTGTCAACTCATTTGATATCATGAACTGATTTTTAAAAGGGACCCAACGGTTTTATAGGAAATCTAGTCAATAATAACGATTTTTTTAAAGAAACCCTTACTCAACTTTTTCTCACTTGTGATAATACAACACCTTTTTTTTCACGATATTTAAATTAATATTTCATTTATATCTATTCAAAGTTTCATGTTTTTAGCAGCGTACTGTTAATGCTCAGATAGTCAAACGTTTATTAACAATGGTGTCTATAAAGAAAATACAGTTATGCCAGGCATTTTTTAATGCAGAGAATATACTTTTCATATTCCGGTTATGTTATTTTCGGTCATCCGTATTCATACTTTGACTCTAGTATGTTTAAGCATGCGTTTTTCATATATCAGTCACAGAAGCTGATTCAATATACACTGGAGCGTTGGACTGAGTTGACATGTAACAGGAAACCGATGTCAACAATTTTTTTCTTTTTGTGATATTTTAAACTAAAGTGATAAGTTGGTTGGTTGATTTTTACATGTTAATCCTTGAGTTATTTAATTTTGTCGAATTTTATATGGGGTAAGCAATGAGGATCGTTTACTTCGTCTCAGCCGAGGTCATAGGGTCTATTAACATGTGTTGTATGCGTTAAAGATCGTTTATATCGCCTCAACCGAAATAATAGTGTACAAAAAAATGCTTTGCATGCTGAATCAGTGATCATCGCCTCAGCTCAGGTCATAGTGAGCAAACAACCATTCGTTGCATGGGGTAAGTAGTGAGGGTTATTTACACCGCCTCAGCCGAGGTCATAGGGTCTACAACCATTCGTTGCATGGGGTAAGTAGTGAGGATTGTTTACTCCGCCTCAGCCGAGGTCATAGGTGTCTACAACCATTCGTTGCATGGGGTAAGTAGTGAGGATTGTTTACTCCGCCTCATCCGAGGTCATAGGGTCTACAACCATTCGTTGCATGGGGTAAGTAGTGATGGTTGTTTACTCCGCCTCATCCGAGGTCATAGGGTCTACAACCATTCGTTGCATGGGGTAAGTAGTGAGGGTTGTTTACTCCGCCTCATCCGAGGTCATCGGGTCTACAACCATTCGTTGCATGGGGTAAGTAGTGAGGGTTGTTTACTCCGCCTCATCTGAGGTCATCGGGTCTACAACCATTCGTTGCATGGGGTAAGTAGTGAGGGTTGTTTACTCCGCCTCATCCGAGGTCATAGGGTCTACAACCATTCGTTGCATTGGGTAAGTAGTGAGGGTTGTTTACTCCGCCTCATCCGAGGCCATAGGGTCTACAACCATTCGTTGCATGGGGTAAGTAGTGAGGGTTGTTTACTCCGCCTCATCCGAGGCCATAGGGTCTACAACCATTCGTTGCATGGGGTAAGTAGTGAGGGTTGTTTACTTCGCCTCAGCCGAGGTCATAGGGTCTACAACCATTCGTTGCATGGGGTAAGTAGTGAGGATTGTTTACTCCGCCTCAGTCGAGGTCATAGGGTCTACAACCATTCGTTGCATGGGGTAAGTAGTGAGGATTATTTACTCCGCCTCAGCCCAGGTCATAGGGTCTACAACCATTCGTTGCATGGGGTAAGTAGTGAAGATTGTTTACTCCGACTCAGCCGAGGTCATAGGGTCTACAACCATTCGTTGCATGGGGTAAGTAGTGAAGATTGTTTACTCCGCCTCAGTCGAGGTCATAGGGTCTACAACCATTCTGTGCATGGGGTAAGTAGTGAGGATTGTTTACTCCGCCTCAGCCGAGGTCATAGGGTCTACAACCATTCGTTGCATAGGGTAAGTAGTGAAGATTGTTTACTCCGCCTCAGTCGAGGTCATAGGGTCTACAACCATTCTTTGCATAGGGTAAGCAGTAGACACCGTTTACCTCGCCTCTTAGTCGAATTTAGATTTTGAAGATTGATATTAAAAACAGTCTTAAATTCGCTTGAGGTATTTAAAAATATATTAACTCTTTTTTTTTTCTTTATTTTTTCTTTTTTTTTTCAATCAGAATTAAAACCAGAAGGATATTTAAATTATAGCGATACGTCATTTTAAAAATTATATGTGTGCAATTTTTATATATATTATTTATATATTAATTATGTGCTCAATGTCAATCGCAAAGGGCGTGAAACCGAAGGTCACAAACTCACATCAACGCAACTATATATATATATATATATATATATATATATATATATATATATATATATATATATATATATATATATATATATATACACAATATGAAAAGTATATCTCATCTCCTTGCTTACAAAAAAAAAAATTTCATGTAGCGTTTCATTAGCATTTAATTTGTTTTCATTGCGTCAGAGAGAAAGGGGTATTGACTTATATATAGCTTTAAGTTGGTGTACTACATTTAATTCGAGTACAAATAATAATAATAATAATATTTAATACATACTTTTCGGGTGTGGGATAGCTTCGTTTAACCTTTAAACATAACGTCATTTTGAACTAATTCAAATTACAGCGATCTAAATAATTGACAGAATGTAGCCAAATCTTATCTATCACACTCACAGCATGCAGTTCTTGATAATGAATGAGATAGTTGAAATTACTTGAACACGAACAAACATTTTCATAATTTTCATCCCGATTTGCAACATTTGAAAATTGGAAAAATACAAAATAATTAAACAGACTAACCTTAAGTTGAATAAAATAAAACTTGTTTTGATGCATTCTTGTTGGTGAAATATATCTCATATATATGGGCGTTAGTAGATTGTAGAATAATATCCCAACAAAAGTGGATGACAAACTGGAAAAGCTATTAAACTACGCGTTTCGCCTCCCTATAGTAGGCATCTTCAGGTCAGAATGAGAGACAAATATGTGTGTAAGAAAAACTGTATTGCAATCAAGAGATAATAACAATCCTTATCAGTTACGGCGGCCAAAAAGATTTTTTCTCATTACTTCTTTGGTATTGAAGCCATTAACGTCTGTTGAATTTGAAATTAGTAGATTTCTGTCTCATTGAGAGAGGGAAATAAAAACAAAATAAAAAAACAGACTAGGCTAATTATCAAATCTAGCAGACGTTAACGATTTCAATTCACGAAAACGAGATGAAAAAAGCACATTTCAGTCACCCCAGACTCGCATGGAAAGTCACACGCAGACAGAATGTAATCGACAGAGAATCAGCTCTTTTTTTTTATAGTAGGTAACTTAAAAAATTTGCAAAAAAAAAAAAAAAAAGAAAAGGAAAAGGTACATGATGTAAAAATTATCCCATACAATAAATACAAAATTTTATCGTAAAAATCGTATATTTTAATGTAATTTTTTTTTCATCTTTTTTAAAATTGTTTTCTTTCTTTTTTTAACATTAACGTGGGACCTTATACGTGTGCAGGAAATTCAAACATCTTTTTACGCTGAAAAACTGATTTGAAAATTCTTGCAAAAAGTTAGATAATTGTCGGATTTTAATGAAACTTTCGGAACACACTCACAAATGAATTAAATTATTTTTAAACGTTTCTCTTTTTAGAATATATAACATCTTTTACGCAACCACAACCATTTCATTTTTATGAAATCACATTTTTTTTTTCGATTAAAGTTTATATTTGTTAAAAGGACAAGTCCTCGGAGAAATAATAGATTAATATTTTTTGTCAACCGGAACACCCAGTTACAAAAAATATTTCCTGAATGGTAAAATAAAATATGCAATAAAATGAGGACATTTTTTTAATTAGAAAAGTTTTAATTGCTTTTATGAATAAAATATATAATGGACACTATTATCTTAAAAGTATTTTCGATGAATA
>CAHIKZ030000500.1:117500-122500 GCA_903632075.3 Acanthosepion pharaonis
ACAGTTTTGTATTCAGAGTTATACTTCTACTAGTTTTCTACACCTAAATTCTACTAGTTATCTTTCTACTAGTCTTAGCACAGTCTACTCTTCTATTTAACCCATAACTGGGGGGGGCGGAGAATTGAATTTATACCATTATGTTTATGAACGTAACGAACTAAGCCGGAACTTGAATTCAGCATCTTGATCCCACTTCCTCGATGTTAACCACGACGCCATGCGCACATCCTAATACCAGACTTAACCAAACTTATTAAATATATTTAAGGACGCCAATCGTTACTTTATGGAGTTGTGTCCTCCCTGGGTTTTCATTAACATTGTGTCGTATTCACTTCTCACTTGCCTTCCAACTTGCACGTAAGTATTCAAAACGCTGGTTTTTGTGTAGGCTCGAAAACAAACTGTAGGGGAAGGAGAGAATCGCGCTCTGGTTTTGAGGTTTTTTCGGTGAGGTGTCCTTTTGTACAACACGTCTCTATTACATTTAGAGGGGTTGGCTCAGTGTTAGTCCTTGACAGCTGAAGAGCTCAAAAAGAGATTTGCCGAAAAAAAGTGTAGAATTCATGAGGATTGGCACTCGTGGTTAGATGAATAAATAATTAGCGGGATTGACAGCAAACTATTGTGAGAGATAGGAAAAGAAAAGTACATATATATATATATATATATATATATATATATATATATATATATATATATATATATATATGAGAGAGATAAAATGAATAAATGGGACTAATGCAAATTAGAAGACGAAATGAATACTGTGTCGGGGAAGGGTATTTGTAAGTCAGTCTTGCAGACCATTATTCATGTAGCGAGTTCAACCCTAAGTAGGTTACTTGTGGCCTGCTGCTATACTAATATTTGTTATGGTCATTAAAGTTGACTTGTTGTAAAACAAAAACGAGAAACCATTTTCGGGTGCCAAATACAAGTGAGGGTGGATCCTAATAAATGTTGCTTAGAAAAAACGCCTGAAAATGCAATAATGATGGCTAGAAGATCTCGAAAAGCCGTTAGGTTATGGCTCAAAACGCCATAAGGGTCGCTTCACTGATTGGCAGCCACCAAAGGGAAGATTACTCCGAAAGCATAGCAGAAATATAGCAGTTTTTAAGGCAGTATCCGTGACCTGCGATGCATACATTTGGCCAGGCGTAAAACAGATTTGCATGTTCTTAAAGTAGTCTACACGACTCGTCACGATTACGATTGGTCAAGAGTGAAACCGATTTACCTGTTCTTTAAAGGTGTTGACTAGATTCGCGACGCTTATGATTGACTAGGAGTGAAACGAATTTGCATGTTCACTGACATACAATACCAGCCTCGTCCAGTGGCGAGACACTTTACAGAAACAGTGTGCAACAGGGGAGTGTTTTGACCGATGAGATAAGTAGCCATTTTCGAGGTGGTTGGGCACTTCGACGTGGTGTAATGGTTAGCGAGCTTTTCTCAATTACAATTGAGTAGTGAGTTCGATTCTCGCTGAGTGCTCCACATCCTTATGCCACATCTAAGCTACGCTGAGAAAATGACTTTTTATTTGGTCACCTGAGAAAGTACGGTACTTTGCTACATTTTTGGACTAAATGGAGAAAGATGTTCTTGTGGTGATTGTGGCATTTGTTAGAGTGAATAGGCCGTGAATCGGATTAGTTAGGAGTAGGATAGATAGTATTGACCAGACTTTCCATCGCCTCCCTTGTATACATTAGTTAAATGAAGCCATTTTGAGGGGGTGGGGTTGAAAAACAGGGTGTCAGTAAATGTGGTGGTCGTGAAATAATTAAAAACAAGTCTTTCGAATTATAACAAAACAAAATCGAAAATCATGCCATACATTTAAGTAAATTGTGAGTAACTAGCCAAATCCTCGTCTTACGAACATTTCTCTTAATGGTAATTTTAAAATAATTCAGCGGACGATGTAATTTATGGTAACTGTATTTTAGGCGATTGCCTTACTCAATTTCGTCGTTTTATACTGATCGTCTGAAAAAGGCGGCTTTAATTGCGGTCGGCATAACTTCTCGGCCTTTGGCTGGGATCAGAGTATAATATCGGGCGGATAAACTACATTTCATCTCTCAGCAGTGTCTCTGTATTCGGATAGAGCTCAACTCACCAACTGATATATAAGCATATAAGATAAGATAAGATTTATAAGCACCTCACCGAGAGAGGGTAAAGGAATCTCTCATATGCACGCGAGAAGAATATCCTTGTTCGGAGAAAACTCCCAATACCACACACACACACACACACACACACACAGATATTAATTGATGTATGCGGGGTTTTTGTAAAAAATAATTTTACCTATGGAGATATAATTTTTTGTTCTCAGTATTCTTTCAGAAATAACGTTACAAGGCCGCAATAAAACCTCACTGAGTGCTCTCTATTTGCCACCTTATGCCATGCTAAGGCAAACAGGTATCAGTTTGAAAGCTGTAAAGAAATAAGTGACGAATAAAGAAATGAATACATAAAAAAAAAAAATCAGAACAGAATTTCGTGAAAGAAAAAACAAGAAATTCGAAAGCAAGAATGACTGAAATAATCAAGAAAAAAAGACTTACTAAAAACAAAACAAAACCAACGAACTAAAAAAAAAAACACTAATTTTTCTTGATGCTGTCAAGTGTTGATATCGTGGTTTCGACCATCAAACAATAGCAACAAGCGGCACAGACGAGGTCTTCACTGACCTGTGATATCACATCTCTTGTTACCAACCGCCAACAGATCACACAGAAGGTGCCCTAACCAAACACCTATCTTGTGTCTCCTGTTCCAGTGTACAATGACAAACCGAGACAGTCGGCTCAATAAAAATGAACAGCAGTCACTCGGGGGGAAAAAAAAGTCAACCATGTTTTCACTAAAAGTTACAGCCAAAGCCCCAAGATCTAAATCCATAGTCATAAATCTTCAACAACTTCTTTTCCCGCTCGAATAATTTTGTTTCGTCAACTATTATAATAGCGAAAACAGTGAAGCAGTTGTACATAGTCCAGGATTTTTGAGATAAAACGGATCTGAGTTCGAATCGTGGTTGAGACCTATTCTTTAGTTTATATCCGCGTTGAATGTGGTTGCCAGTTGTTACATGAGGAAGAATTTTAAATCACCTCTGGTCACCAATTTGTAGGGTGGGGGGCTTAGAAATTGTAATGGCAAATGTTGAGGTTGTAAACTTTCAAAATAAATTAATTCAACACAAGGCAGATTTCTTATACATATATAAAGAACAACATAATTCATAACTGAAGAAAAAGAAAAAAATACATTTACGTTTGGCGAAGTTTGTTGGCAGACAAGGCGGAGTTATCCTAAATGTTCTATTTACCGTGGAATGATGGTCTGAGTAGTTGCTATATAAAGCAACTGAAATTAATATGACCTCGACCTAGTTTCGGACTCTGGGCGGGTAGAACGGGTTGACTATCTCGAATACAGAGCCATCCTCCACTCGTCAAACTAATGCGAGAATCAAGTGGGGTCAGCTTTGGTAAGCAGAACTGGCACTTGGTTTGACCAAAATCTTGTGAGTGAAATTGGGTAGAAGAAACTGTTTGGAAAGTTGCGCTAGCTCAAAGCCACAAGTCAACGTGTGCGAGGGTTTGATCATAGTGGTCTTGTTCACTAACTGATCACGCCATAATATTCTCTCTCTCTCTCTGAAGCTGTAATGTGAGTTTAGCATAACTGTAGTAGAGGTACTGGCATGAGATCGCTGGAAAATGAGCATAGCATGATAAAAAAGGCCTTAAACATGGCGAAATAATTTTTATTTGTCTAAATGTCTATGTTATATTAATAAGAAAAGATCAATTTGATTATTTTTTTTACATTTTTAATCATTTCGAAGACTTCCAAAATTGTTGTTTAAAATCATGTTTTTTTTTTTTAGTCCGGAAAAATCAATCGTCAGCCATTTTTTTTATCAATTTTGTAAACACAAGTTAATTTTTCCGTTTAAAATTCTGTCAAAAAACAGTTACACTTTTATTTAAATGTATTTTTACAAAATTAGAAATTTTAAAAGTTTATTTAATATATTTTAAAAGAAAACATTACTTACTTTATGCGCTGAAAAATGTACTTTAAAACAAGAGACAGCGGATCTTAACAGCGGTGACACATGACTATGTGCAACTAGATGCTTTCATCATGTATTGACAGCTTGCGTAACGATAACTTATCGTACGGATGGACAAAAGTGATATAATTATAATGAAAAGGCTGTCTGACAACGGAGAACAACATTTGTACCAACGCAAACCACGTGAGTGTAATATAAACTCAGTTGGGTGCTGGACAAGAGCAAATGTTCCTGGGTAGGCGTCTGAAACATGGGATTAGCTAGCCACCCTAGAAAACAGGTATACTCGGAAATGAATAGTAGAAGTTACAATTAAAATGAAACGTACCAGTGCAGAAACGAACAAAAAAGAATATAACAGATGAGGAAAAAATGAAAGAACAGAAATTATTCAATCATTGATAATGTATAAAAATGATGCAGTCTTTTAAATTTTTTCGCGAGTGTTAAAGTGCGCTAAGTACAGATTGAAGGCAAAAGAGACAGATGAATATAGCACATGATATACTTAGTCAGCTTGAGTAAATGGAATTTGTGGAGAGCCATGATCGCTTACGTCCTGAGGGGACACGCTACATAAAGAAGTAGTATAAACAAATATATAAAAAAGTACATTAAACAATCTCAAACAATTAAAAATTTAAAAGGATTAAAATTTAAAGCTCAAAATAAAAGAATGTTCATAATCAATCCTGGTTGGGCTGCCTTGACGTGGTGTAATGGAATTTAGGAAAATTCGGTAACAGAAGATTCGGTAATTTTGACACGGTAGGAAAATTCGGTACTATGAAATAAAAGCCGATTGAAAATTGATTTAAGACCGTTTTGGAGTGGTGATTTGGGGGCTGAGCTCTCCTCCCCTATATTTTTAAATAACTAA